>AYEL01059722.1:0-59881 GCA_000484575.1 Olivierus martensii | reverse complement strand
AATAATAAATTATAATGATAGTTTATAAAACAAAAATATTAGGAAATAAATCAATAATGACATTTTTCAAACATTTATTATTTATAATACAAAAATATTTGAATTAAAATTGACCAATTGCATTATATTTAGAGATAAACATAATTTATTAAATCATTAAATAAACTTATTGCAAATTATACATATTTATTTGAAAGACAAATAATCTTTAGAAACACTAAATAGAAAACAATTAATAGCACTAAACAGAAAACAAGTTTAGTGCTGTTGATTTTTTCCACTTTCTGCTCATAACAATATTTACAATTATTGTTCCTTCAAAAACATTCAGGCTCATTACTTTTAAAAAACCCTCATACCAAAATTTGAACATTTAAAAAAATAATTTTATTTATTAGATTTAGATCAATGTTTTCTAATATTTAAGGAAATAACAGAACAAAAAATTCATGCACAGTTATGAATAAATGCACATATTTTGAAAGCACAAAAATTTGCATGAAAATTAATAAAATTTGCATATATCTGGGTATTTTCTATGAAAATAATAATATCAGTAAATAAGAATTACATATCAGAACAAAAAAAAATTTTTTTATAATATAAGCATATTAAAGTTATTACAAAGTTTTTAAATATGTTTCTATATTCAGTTTTATTATAAGAATAAAATACTAGAAATTCTAATAATTTAAAATTTTAAATAAATTGATTAATTATAAAAATTTTGCTTTGTGAATGATTTAAAACTAATTCTTTATCAATTATAATTAAAATAAAATTCATAATAAGAATATGTTGATATAGAGATAATTTTTGAATGGAGAGAAAATAGAATTATTTAATTCTAATAAAATGTTTTGTTGCAAATACCATATTTATTTTTGTTGTAAATAAAGAAGAATATATATTTGTTAATAAAAAATAAATATGATATAAACTTTTATTTTATAATAACATTTATGCACTGCAATGAAAGCTGTTGTATAATGTTTAAAAATAAGAAGAGAAATTTATTATTTATTCATTAAAAAATTTAAGCTTTAAAATTCAGAATTAAGATGATAACCAAATTTGCTAAAATTTTTAATGTTTCAGAATAATGAAACTAATATCCTTAGCTACAATCTCTGAACTTCAATATGATGCAATATAAAATATTTTACATTGGTTAAATTGTACAGAAGTTAATTATTAAAAATTTTAACTTATCGAAAACTGAAATTTAAATTTAAGATAATTAGTATTTTGAAATATTATTTTTATAAAAATTTCATAGAAAATTATATGAAATTTAAGGAATAAAGAATTCTGATAAATATTATCATACATACATAACTGATATGTTATAATGTAAATTAAATTAAACCAATTTTTAAAATCATTAAAAATATATAAAGCAAAGGCATAATTTATAAATAGAGTTTCTTTGTTTTTATACAACTGAGGTAAACCTACAATAAAAGTCAAAAGTATTTCTGAGACTAAATATTTTTTTCTTTTTATAACTGCTAAGTATTTGCAATTTAGAAAAAATGAATTTGTATTTTAATGCAATATTTTATGTTTGATGAATCTAAGAACATATTTCAATGACTTTGCAATAATTTTAACATAATATGGTAGTATATTAAATTTAGGCAATGTGCTTTTTTTAAATAAAAAGAACCAATAAGCATTTTCAATAAGATAAACTAATAAAATAAATGTTTTTGGCTAACCATGTATCCTGCTTTAGTTAAACTAGTAGTAGTATTTTAATTGAAGCAGGTTCTTTGTATTTAAATTTTACATTAAGCAGTCTATATTATATGCTTATTTTTTTGTTTAAAAAAATGTGACAAAGTGCAATGATGCATAATAGCTTATAAAAGTTATAAATAAAATCTTAAGATAGATCTAGATACCACTGATAATTTTAATAAATTGTAATGAAATTATTTAGAAATATTTGTTTAACTTTTTAAATGATATATTTTTATTTTGGTTTATAAAACTTAAAATAAATTTTTGAAATATGCTCTACAAGAAAAATATCTAGTTATATGCTTTTATGAAAAGATCAGATTCTATGAGAAAAGTGTAATTTAAAAATGCTTCAAGCATTCTTTAAGAATTTTATTTATTTATTCCTTATTAGGCCAAATTATTAATCTTATAGATGATAGGGAATCTATTATGTACTTGAAATTAGCTAAACTAAATATTAAAATGAGAGAGTCAGAAGTTAGAAAATGTTATTTTAACCCTCTGATTATTAAATTCTTTTTGCTTATTCAACAATGGACATTATTTTAAGAATTCCTTAAAAAAATAATTATAAAAAAATAACATTTAACAATACAGTATAGGTAGATATGATCAGTACATTGGCATCAATCAGAGGATTAAAGTTTATTTTATAATTCCTGTTATATATTGTTAATTCTATTTTTCAATAATATAAATTTATCAATCTATTCTAGATTATATCTAAATAATAATAATTATTTTTAATTATATGTATGATTATAGAAGTTTAATTATATTTAATATTTAAATTGAAATTTTTATTTTTGTCGTATGAAAGGACTATCTTATTTTTGTCTTAGATTTTCATAAATATTGTTTTATTTTATTTAATTATTTGTGAAGCTAGAATGATTATTGCAAAATCGATTAATTTGAGAATTATTCTTTCTATTGCAAAACCATTTAAAAATGATAAAATGGAGAGAGTAATATTTGATTAACACATAAGAACAAGCCTCTTTATCAAACCAAAAAGCTTTTTTATTATAAAGTACTGTTGGATATTAATCCATCACCAGTAAAATACAGATCGTACATTACTGATGATAGGTTAGTACCTGAAAGTGCTAACCCATCATCAGTAATGTACAATCTGTATTTTTTACTGGCGATAGATTAATATCCAACAGTACTTTATAATAAAAAAGCTTTTTGGTTTGATAAACATACTTGTTGTGTGCTAATTTTGTTTCCCAAACTGGGACTTTGTTTATTATGTAATATTTGATTTAGCTGAGTATTAATTTCAAAATTTTTTACAAATTCAAGCGTTGATTTTATGCTAGACAGGAATAAAAATGTTATTTTCAAAATAAAATATCTATTATTATTGCACTTTTAATAAAAAAAATATTTTTTAAAGTTTATCAGTTTAATTATTAACTTTGAAAAAAGATGAACTGGAAAAATTAGTTTAATTAGAATGTAGTCTGATAAAATTCTAATAAGGATACAACTAAATTAATGATTTTTATCTATTATGATATGAGCTTAATTTGAATATGAGTGTTATAATAATCCTCTCAAGTAATAAGAAATTTAGATAAGTACTGGTAATATTATTTTGTTGAACTGTTATCAGCATACAACCAATAAACAGTGATTGCTGATTGCATGCAAAACAGCAAGTGAATATTTTACATTGCATCAAGATTAATAAGTTAATTTGATTTATAAATTCATAATTTATAATCACAATTTTTTTTAAATTAAATTTCATAATATTGGAAATTAAAGAAATTGAGCTAATTATTTTAAAATTTCAGATTGTTTTAAATAGATATCTTATAATTTCTTTCATTTTTTCTGAACATTTTATATCATTATTAGATGTATTAATATATAGACATTCATACAAATGATTTTGTTCCCTATAAATGTTTAAAAAATGTAAATTTTTTATTTTACTCTTATAATCTGATATAATTCTTATTCATTTCAAATTACCGTATATTTTAACAATTTATATTTAATTTTTTTAATGTTCTTTTTCAATAAAATTGCAAAACAAAAATATCTAGTAAATAGTCAAAAAGAAATGTCAAATTTTCAAGAAATTCTTTTATATATTTACAAAAAATTTTATAAAATAATGAAATTAATAACATAATAAAGACACTATTTTAATATTTATATTCTCAATATTTTATAAATTTAAACTCCATAAATATTTTATTTGATTATGATTAGATCTTTTAATGTGTGCTAATCATTATTTTTCAAACCTGCATATGAAAACTATGAAAGATTTTTCTACAATTAATCTTAGATGAAATAAATATATTGATAATACTGTACAGCTTACAAAAGTAGAGAAAGATAAAATAGATATAAAATTTAAATAAGTAAATAATAAAATATATAAAATGAATCAAAAATTAATAATCATATAGAATGTAATCTAAGGATTCCCATTAGAATCAATTTTGATTCACACACAGTATAAAAAGAACACTATCTTAATCAAATCAATAAATGCTGTATTAAATTATTTTTTTCAGCCAAACATCAATAACATACAAATTGATATGTTCAAATAGTGTACAAATTGCATTATTACTGATCATGGGTATACACTCAAAAATATTTTAATAAAATGTTTGTTAATTTGATTTGAGGCTAATTGGAATCCAAGAGAAACTACTTCAAGCAGTCAATGTTAATGGAAAATTAATTGAATCCATTATAATCTGAAGATTTTGCAGATGACTTTCTAACTAGTTTTTATTTGAGATTATAATAAGTGATACATTCCATTTAGCAAAATATACATTAGTATATACAAAGTGATACATTTAGCAAAATATTTTTTTTCCACAAATCCAGAATTTAACTTTTATATCCAACATCAAACCAAGAAAAAAAAATTTTTTTGAAGAACCTATTCTAAAAGATCTTTCTTAACAATTTTAACATTTATATTTATTTAAATATATCGGTTTGCCTACACTAAAGAAATAGCTTTATTTTCACAAATAAATAAACCACAGCATTACTAGCAAGTATAATAATTTTGATATGGTATAACGTTTTTGAGCCACATTAGGGTTCCTCGTCAGTACCATACATTAACTAAATACAATTCACTAGCAGAACATTTCAGAATAAATAATTCATATCCAAAATCTGAAATAATTCATATTCAATTATTTATTCTGAAATGTTCTGCTAGTGAATTGTATTTAGTTAATGTATGGTACTGAAGAGGAGCCCTGATGTGGCTTGAAAACGTTATACCATATTAAAATTATTATACTTGCTAGTAGTGCTGTGGTTTATTTATTTGTGAATTTAAGCAAGTAGTTTTCTTTAATATAATATAGCTTTATTTTTCTAAAGAAATTAATTTATTATTTTACTTTAAGTTAACAATCATTTTTAGATATATTCATAATATTTGGGAAAAGTATCTCTTATCCTCATTTCATCCTTCAATTTACATCAGTCTTTCTTAATCTTTTTATTTTAGAGGAATCCTTGGAATAATTTTTATTTATGCAGGAATAATCCTTGCATAAATAAAAATTATTATATCTATAACTCATGATATGTTAGTGTGATCAATACATTGTAAATGTAATAATCCAATAACAATTGTCAATGCTCTTTACTGATTTTTTTGTGGATAAATATAAATGTTAAAATTGTTAAGAAAGATCTTTTAGAATAGCTTCTTCAAAAAATTTTTTTTTCTTGTTTATTTTGGCATAATTATTAGTTCATTCTTTTTTGTATTTCTTTTTCTCTTAAAGGATATCAATTCTAATGCAAGTCAGTAGTGTAGGCAGAAGCAACTTTTTCAGTGTTTTTCATTTTTGTGTAGTGTACAAAATTCACAAAATGATGTTTACTTTTTTCAATCAATCTTTTACAGAACATCCATCAATCTCTCATGAAATCCTAAGGTTTTGTGGGACTTTAGTTAAAAAACACTGATGTACATGTATTAACTGAATTCTATTGAACAGATTCTTATGAAATTTTATATTGATTTTTCAAAAAATCTGTAGAGCAGATTAGTTTGATTCAAACTGAATTATATTAGTTTCTAAATAAAAAATTACTTTGAACATTTGTATTCATAGATCTCAAAAAAAAAATTAATAATAATACAATGAGGCATGATGTTTATTTGAAATTCCATGCTTATAAGAAAGACTTTCCATATATTTGCACTTGGCCTCACACATTTTTAATCTAGCATTATATTTATGTATGAATATATGAATGTGAGATATTAATCACATATATATCTTTGATTAATTGCTTCCAGTGAATAATATATAATTTTATTTTCAGTATTATAGCTGATATTCTTTATCTGCTATGCAAAACTTGATTAGTCAATTGCATTGCATCTTGATATTGATGATCATTATAGGAAAGGGGGCTTTAAACAACCCTAGTAACTGCAACCAACCAGTGATCTATTGTGTACCCCCTAACAACAGCATCCCATAAGAAATTCCATCTTACACATGAAAGACAGTATCTTCTTTAATAGGACTGTAAAAAGATCTTTCAGTGCAGCAGTGGCATAGCTGAAGACTGAGGGGGCCCCCTGCAAAAATGTCGATGGGGCCCCCTCTTTTTAATTTATCAATATAATTTATTTCAAATGCTATGTAACTCTAACACTGTATGTCAACATTTATTTATAAGGATGTCGATATAAAAAAAGCCTAATGCAAACTAATTTATTAATAAGGTTAATACGTGAAACTTTATATAGGTGAAAATAATTTTATTATATATGTTACAGGACAAACTCGAATTCAGGAAATACCAGAATTTCCTAGTCAAAACGAGAACGCCCTAACGCTGGTCGGACGTTCTAGTATTTCCTAGGCCGAATACGAAATGCTGAACATTTCTTATTCAAAGACCAGAATTTCTAGTTTTTCCTAATAGAAACCCAAAGTAGCAAACAGTTAAAAGAAAAGTGTTTATTTCTCATGTATTCCCTCTCAGAGTTCGATATTTGCCAGCAGATATTTCTTTCTTTAGAGAATATCAGCCAGGATAAACAAATCTCATTGAGGAAGGCTGTAATCTGTGCCAATGGAAGTACATAGAGCTAAATCGGCTTTAAATGCACGAATAGTGTTTCCAAATTCCTGACATTTTGGAACCTTCGGGAATCGAGAACGGGAAATCGTATTTCCCGAGAATTCTCGAGGATTCCCGAAATAATCTTTTTATTTAATTTTCGTTGATCATCTGTAATAATGGCCATAACAGTAAATATTAATAAAAGCCGTAGAGAAGGTGGGGCAAACGGGATTCGTGGACCCAGCGTAATCTTTCAGAGGTTTCGAGATACTCCTATTTGTGAAAGGTCGGAGCAAAAAATGAGTAAATAAAATTTCCTAAATGGAGATTGACCGGAATTTCATGACTAGTGCATATCTTGCCCTGAGAGCTAAACAATGGTCACTACGGTATCATTTTGACTAGATTTCTGTTACATTTCAGGTTTTCTCAAAATATAAACAATGTAATTAATGCAAACTTTATTTAATCGAATTTATAGTATACAGTGAGATTTTACGAATATGTTAACATACTCACAATCGTCAGCCTCAAACAAACTGATCGAATGTGGGTGGTAATATCGGCAGTTACTTTATGGAAACTATTTATCATGGAAAACAGAAATAGTTTGTGTTTAGACAGAGAAATATTTATTTTCACAGCCCAGGATTTGACTATAATGTCATATTAAGGTAAGCTATCTTAATTAGTTCACTTGAAGATGACTTTGTAATCAAGTACTGGATTGTGAAAATATTTTTCTGTGCAAACACAAACTGTTTTCTGTCCTCGATCAAAAATGCTCGATTTACAAGAGCTAAAATTAGATAGTCATGTGTTATATGATTCTGGTGTCGCGCATGTATTTCTAATGGCGTGTAATATTGTACCACAACATAACTTTAGATAGTGATAAAAAAGAAAAATTTCTAAAAGATACATTGTAAATAGTAGCATTTTTATTTCCCATTTTAGGTTTTACTGGGTTCCACTTCTAGGAGCCAATTTTCTCGATTTCTCGAGAAAAGTTTATCGGGATTCGGGAATGGGAAAACAAAAAAAATTCCGGGAACAGGCAGGAAGGAATTCTTGCTCGGAAACACTATGCACGAAGCATTGTGTATCTAAATTACGTCTGTGCAAAAGAGAATAACATTTTATGTAATTCTAAATGCCACAAAAGCCTACCTTGCAAAAAAAATAAGAGGTATCTAGTTGTGTTTTTCAACTTTAAAAATTTTTTACTTTGTATTTTATGTTGAACTTCGACTAATAAAAATATTAAAATATTTGTCCATAAAAAATAAAAAATTTGCAATTTCAGTTCTTTAAAGTCAACCGTGTAATAATGAATGAGAGTTAGCTCTATTTTCAATTTGTCTTATTTCATTTTCTCAACAGAAAAGAAAATAACAATGAAACTGTTATTTCCTATCAAGTAATAAAAATATGAATTATGTTCATTATAATAATGTTTTTTTATCAATTAAATCAACAATTTTTATATTCACAATATTACCATAGGTACAAAAATAAAAAAAATAACTAGGACCTGTTATTTATTTTGCAAAGTAGGTTTTTATACAAACATAATTCAGATACACAATGCTTGGTGCATTTAACACGTATTTAGCCCTATGTACACAGATTGCGGCTTCCTCAATGAGATTTGTTTATTCTTGTGAATATTCTCTAAAGAAAGAAAATTCTACTGGCAAATATCGAAAACTGAGCGGGAATACATGAAATACGAAGACTTGTTTTAACTGTTGGCCACTTCGGATTTTGACTAGGAAATCTAGAAATTCTGGACTTTGAGTAGGAAATGTTCGGCATTTCGAGTTCGGTTTAGGAAATACTAGAACGTCCGACAAACGTTAGGACGTTCTCGTTTTGACTGGGAAATTCTAGTCTTTCCTGAATTTGGGTTTGTCCCATAACATATATACAAATTGTAAAACGTTTAGACAGATCTACATTGATTTAAATTAAAGTAATTTTATTTGGACAAATTAAACAATAATTAAATACATTAGAAGATTTTTAAGTTTACATGCTGTTACGAAATCGTTCCTAACATTTGGCATTTTTATTTGCAAATTCTTCTATGAGTAGATTGATATTGTTGTTTTAGCTGTCGCATTCTATGGATAACATAGCTAAACCTGCTAATTGCACTGCGACATTAAACACATGATTACATTCTAATAAATGATACGCATAATTTTATTTACTTGTTCTATCTATAAGATTTAAACTTGTGTCGTATAGATGTATAGAGTTTAGTTTCTGGTAGCTTTTCACTTCGAGAGCACTGCATTAGACAATACTGTAGCGCTTTAATCAAATAATTGCTACATCTGGAAACATAAAAAATGTATGTGAAAAACAATACATAAATTGTAAATTAGCGCTAACTTAGTTTTAGAGTTCCAACTAACGAACACCGATGCCCTGCATTAAATAGGTTTAACTGTTCCCCGTTAAAATCGAGGTTATTGGGGATTGATTGATTGTTTTTCAGAGGTATTTTCTTCAGGGTGAGTTGGAGCCCCACGAAGCTCGGGGTTCCCCCGCGTCGCGGGGTCTGCTGACCATCTGCTACGCCACTGCAGTGCAGGAAAATGCAATTCTAGAAAGGTTGAATTTTCCTGCACTGGAAGATCACTGAGCCTTTGCTTGCTTAGTCCAGGAATAGATCTCTACTGAGAAAGGTGCTGAGCTACCAGCTAGTCCCTGACAATCTGCTGAAATGCATCACATCTGATGGCCATGCAGGTTTAGGTTTAATAAAGGGACAAAAAGCCTCTTCCTTGGCCAATCCATCTGCAACAAACTTATTGTCCTTAATCTGCCTTGTCATCCAAACAAGTTGAATCCTATTCCTGATATCCAGTTCTACAATGGATGATGACATTCCCACACAAGCTTTGAAGTGAGAGCTGTCAAGTGCTTTTAATGTAGCTTGACTATCTGATAGAATGATGTGATCTGATGCTTATCGACATATTTTCTATCAAGACTGATTTTAACAAATGCAGAAATAGCATAGATTTCTGACTGAAAGACAGTGGCAAACCAACTTAGGGAATAAGAATATAACATTCTCATTCCCTCACAGTAAACCTCTGCCCTACACGGTTATTGGTTTTGGAACCATCTGTATATCATTCAAATCTGACCTTTGATACTGTGTCAAATCCACCTCCCTACTCTTTCTTGCTGTGAAAAACAACAATGAAAGGTTTGAAAAAGCTAAATCTGGGCACCAAATAATCCTTAACCATCTCAAGAATGTGACTGTGTGAGTTGTCCCATTCAAAAGATGAATTCTTCACTTTGTGAGTTTAAGAAATCTTTCTCTCACAACAATGGAGCCTATAATAACCTTTCTAGCACTAGCCTCAACACACAAATGCAAAAGAGAAATGCCCAAGAGGACTTCAAGAGCAGCAGTAGTAACAATTCTCCTGTGATGCTCAGATAGGCCAACTTTTGAATCTTTTCAAGTTCAAACCCACAAGTCTTTAACAAAACTCTTCACTATCAAATAATGGCAACATAGTAATAATGGGTCTCATAATCATGGTGTATATCTGGTATAACAACTTTTGTTTAAGTCCCCATATATTGTATCCAAAATACTTCTACAACCCCATAGGGTTTTACAGGCCTTCACAACAATAAAAGCTGTATGTGATTTTCATGTCAATCCCTTGTCTAACACAGTACTAAGGTATTTGATTTCAGTAGAAAACTGTAATTTTTTGCCAGAGAGTGATGCTTCAATTAGTTCTATCAACTGTCTTCTTAATGTAAAACATACAGTTACAGCCTTTACTGAATTAATAGTTAATCCAACCTTATCATACCATTTAGAAATTGTATTGAGAACTGTCTGAAGCATCTCAAATACAGTCTTAGGGAACTTTCCCACCATTATGATGGCTATGCCATCAACATAACGAACAGTGAAGAAACCTTCCTCCTGAGTATAATTAATAGATAAATTAACTATAGATCATTCACCATAAGGTACCAAACAAGAGTGAAAGTATTCCCCCCTGTGGATAACTCTTGTCTGTGAATATCTTAATTTCCTCCCCATAGAGTGTACTATAAACAACTCTATGCTCAGTATGGAACCAATCCAACAAATAGTTATTCAATAGATTTCATGTCTGTTTGCTGCAAGGCTAATTTGCACAAAAGAAATTGACTCAAAAGCCCTTTGAATATCAAGGAATGCCCCTGAGACAATCTTCTTGTATCCAATATCTCTCTCAATGAATGGCACAATGAGCCAGTCATGAAGAGCATTTTCAGTTGATTTATCTGATTGATAGACAAATTTAGAGGAGACTTTATTAAAGCCCCATCCCTACATCGCATCTTACATTTTGCAAAATCACTATTGAATATACTGCATCACAGATAAAATAGATAATAAACTAGATGTTTTTAAACGTGTTAAATTACATTTACTCATAAATGCATGATATGAAAATAGAAAATTACAGATGTACTGAACATTAGCTGTGGAAAATAAATGATTAATAATATAAGCAATTGTGAGAGAGAAGGCTGAGCAATTGTGAGAAAATTGCAGAAGCATATAAAATTAACCATTTTCTGTTAGAAATTCTTGATTCTTGAGTATGTGGAAAATATTTATGAGTATTTTTTTCATAATAACCTTCAATCAGTCTTGATCAAAGTATCTAAAACAATTCTTGTTTTTCACTATATTTCAAGAATTCATTTTTATGTTGACTAATTTTGTTTTTGACAGATTTTTTTATTATAAAAAAAATTTGCAATTTTTAAAATTAAAAATACTAACATTAAATCTTATTTATGAAATTTAATAATTTCATAAAATTTTGAAAGTTTATTTATTCTATTAATTCAATTGATTGTTAAAATATGTAAAGAAATTTCTGTAATAAAAAATTTTGAAATGTTCAATTATTTAATTAATTATGAGAGAAGCAAAAGAACTTCTCTCATGTAGAGCTTTCATTATTTAAAGAAATGATGCAAAAAAAGTCTTTGTTCAACAATGAAATTTTCCAAATAAATTTTCGCTTAATTAAAACTTTAACTTTTAATTGGCATAATATGTCAAAATTAAATTATAGCAATGGAAGATAAATTTATACAATGTTCTAAAATTTAAGTCAGCATAATTTTCATAAAAAATGCATTATTCTAATGAGATTAGATAAAGTTTAGAACAAGTTTTTAAATCATCATCATCATCATCATAAAAGCAAATTGATTATGCTTTATATTTAAAAGTATTATAATTAAGATTGGAAGAAATAAAAGTCATTGCTTTTCAAAAGATTTAATCATATTCAATAAAATATTGTACTATATTTAGTTTTTTGAGAATTCTTTACTTTACTTTAATTAAATATTGAATAGAATATATTTTATTTCTATAGTAATAATTTATTCTTAATTTTTTTATTGAATAAAAACACTATAATTTTATCTTCACATAAAATAAACTTTCGTCATAGAAGATAAATTTTAATCTATATATATTGTATGATACTAAATATAATTTTTGTTATTTTTTTTTAAAATATCTATATGTTTTCAATTAACTTTTAAAGTTATAAAATATTATAATCTATATGGATTGGTATTAATTGTTTTGAAAAAACAGTTTATAATAATACAATTTGATATATAATATAGTTTACATTCAAATTTATTTTAGCATGAATTAATTTAATAAATTTGAAGTTTCAATAATTCCTAATATTAAGAAATATTGATTTAATATTCCTAGAAATTTGAACATTTTATGCTCATTACATGATTAAAAATTGATGATAAAATTTCACATGAGTAGTTTAGCAGGTAATAAATTTATTACAAAATTCCTTAAAAATCAAGCAATAACATTTTTGGCAATTACTTGCCTTCTTCAATTATATAAAGTTCTTACATTAGTATCTAATGTTGAACAATTCTATTGTATTATTTTAAAAATTAAAAACATTATATAACATTAATAAAAATTTAAACTCTATTTTTACTATAAAATAACTATTTTTTAACAAAATTCTATTAACTAAAGAAAATAAAAATACCACCAAAATGCATATATTTAGCTTTTCTTTGGTATAATTATCATTTAACCATCTTCATTTTATGGCATTTCCAGGCTTCACTAATCATATATGAGTCCAACTTATTAATTACATTAACTTCTAATCCTTTTTTATAGATTGTTATATTTTCCACAAGTTTACTTTGCTTTGGTTCCTCCTCATTTTTTTAACAGTTTTATCTCCTTCCAGTTAACTTCTGCTTTGCATGCAATAACTCTTTGAAATAGCACTGTCTTTTGGATCTTATTTTCTATATCCTCTCTATGTTCCTCTAATGTCATTGAAAAATTTCTGGATGGATATCCAATATATAAACCTTTTTACTATTTAAATCTTTATTTAAAATGGGAATCTTGCAGACACTGGATTTTCTGTGTTGCTTGATCTGATCATTATCATTATCATTGCGTATTGTATTGTACAGTATATTAGTTCTGTTAAAACCAACTTAATCCATGTATTCTTCTCTATGATTTTCTTTAAATTCATCATAAGTGTGTTAATGTTTACACTGTGTATCTATTGCCATAATGTCTTTCATCTGCTTTCTCCCTGTTTTTCCATTATTTTTCTCCATAACCTTAAAATCAAACCAACTTTATGCAACTTAAGCAAGCTCATGGAGCTTGCTTAACAACCCAATCCAACTTTTTTTATTTCTATCTCCTTGCTATAATGATTCATAATAATTCTTGACAACAAATTGAAAACAGTTCAATTAATGAAGTCTGGAAATGGTACCATAAAATGAGGATTGTTAGAAGATACTAAGGAAGATCTAAATATATCCTTACGCCGGGGTTCCACTATACCTGAAAACACGCCTGAAACTGAAAACTGAAACTGAAAGTGACGCAGCCACCAGAAATTCACCTGAAAATACAGTAGAATCCAAGCCTAAAATTTTTTACGTTTCAGTTTCTGGTCTAACTACATAGCCAATCAGAGTTTAATATTCAGTAGCTAAGATGGTGGTGCGCAGACCAAGAAAAAATTTTGGTTCAAAACTTTTAGGTTGTGGGCATATAATGCTATGAATAATAAAAATCTCTTATTTTCTTAATTTCTTTCGTGTTTTAATTCAGATAGATTATACGAATCTTAAGTAAAGTACCGGTAATGATTTATAATTTTAATGTTTTTCTTCTTAATTAACTCGGTTTTGTGTTGTAGTTTAGACAAAATGGTAGGAGCATGTTGTAAACGTATGAGAAATTTAGAAATACTATTTACAATTCCGAAATACAATTTTCTTTAAAATAATCAAGAAAAAATACAAAAATGTGTCATTAGGCTGCAATAGGGACAAAATTTGTACTTGATGGTAAGTTTCCCTAGATTAATATAAAACGATACTGTAGATTGGTTATCATATACTGTAGCTTAATATAATCAAAGCTTTTAGTACAACAGAAGAAAAACTCCCAGCGTAATTTCGACCTTCCCTTCATCTTCTTTCAGTTTCTGGTCTAACTACATAGCCAATCAGAGTTTAATATTCAGTAGCTAAGATGGTGGTGCGCAGACCAAGAAAAAATTTCGGTTCAAAACTTTTAGGTTGTGGGCATATAATGCTATGAATAATAAAAATCTCTTATTTTCTTAATTTCTATGCATTTTGGCTATATTTTTATTTTCTTAATTTGCTTAATAGTATTTTGTTAAAAAATAATTATTTTATGATAAAAATAATTTAAATTTTTATTAATGTTATGTAATGTTTTTAATTTTTAAAAGTACAGGTTGACATTCAACTGAAAATCCAGCAACTGAAAATCCAGATTATTCAGTATTCCGGCATGAATTTCAGGAGCATATTTTCAAATTTTCCTGCACTGTTGCACCACTGTTTTCTGAAGCTGCCGTTGATGTTTTGATGTTACACCATTCTCAATTGTTCGGTGTTACTTGCCACACTAACACGTAACTAAGTACACCATGCTCTGCTCATTCCTTCTTTTTTTTTAATGTTTATTTGCTGTTGTTTAGACCAATTATGATTCAGCAAAGAAGAAATATGGCATAAAACGTAAACATCGTGTGTTATCGATCACAGAGAAAGTGGAAATACTAAAAAAAAATAGTAATGGTGCATTTACAGTTGTACGTTTCACAAATAGTGCGAACTATTTGTGAAACATACAACTGTAAATGTGGTAATTTTCTTTTAAATATATAAACCTTCAATTATCCGGCATTTTCAAAAATCCACCACTCCTCAGATCCCAAGATTGCTGGATTTTGAATGTCTACCTGTACTGATGTAAAATTTCATTATCTTATAGTATTAGCAGCAAAAGATTGGTGTAATTTTTAAATAGAATTAAACTGGTTAGTTAACATTTTATGTATTTTCTTTTAATTAATAAAATTATGAAATATAAAATATTAAACTACCGTAGTTTTGTCAGTATAATTTTTTACATTCAATATTTATCTCAATATAATAGCTAAACAAATAGAAATTTATTTATTTTTATATAAATGACTAGTATCTTATTCTATATGCTATTGATATTTTTAAAATAACTCTTTATTTAGCAAAATTTATAAGATATGACTTGCTTTTGTTCTAAATAAATTCCATATTGTTATCAGTAATAGTTTTTTTTTTATAAAATATATAGTATCTGACAGTTTTTTGTATATTTCAATAGACCAATTTTCTTAGTAAGGTCTGGTCAGTTCTTTATAGTAAACTTTGTCAATATCAGCAGTTTAATGGGATATTCTCTTTTCGTTCTTTAATAGACTATATTTAATAGAAATACAAGCAGTTTCTGAAGAGTTTGTTTGGTGTAATTATTCTCAATCTATACACACTGTAATATATTGGAATTTTGAAATAAATAAAAAGCATTTATTATTTTTGAAACTTCTGATTCTAGTTTGCAATTTTATTTCCTGTTACAACCAGAATTACGAATATATATATATTTGAAGTTGAAATATAGAGAATTTTTTTATCTTAAAAACAATAATTAAACACAATTTAATTATATATAAATTTTATCGAAGAATTTATAATTTTGCAAATTAAGTATGTTAAAATAAAGTTTTTTACTTTAGGTGAAATTTATACAAAAGCAATGCTGGATCGAGAAATTAAATCAAAATATGAATTAACAGCAGAAGTGCGTGATCAAGGTACTCCATCTCGGTTTGATCAAGCAGCAGTTGAAATCCAAGTATCAGATGTTAACGATAATGCTCCAGTATTTATAGAGCCTGTAGAAAATATTATTGAAGTTCTTGAAGAACAGCCAGAAGGCACTGAAGTAGTGCAGGTTCTGGCATCTGATTTAGATGAAGGAAAAAATGCTGCTATAACATTTGAAATTATTCCAGGTAACTTTATTATATTTAAAATTAAGAATATTTTTAATAATAATAATTATTGTAAAATTTAGTATGAATACTTAATCAAATCAAAACAAAATAAAAATTATTTTTATCTATTTATTTAAAAATTAATAAAAATCATTTATCAAAATAATTTATTACTAAATTATTTTGTCTTGTTAAGAGCTTTGATAAGTGTGAATTTTTGGTGAAACAGGATGACTTTAAATTTTTTCAGTAAGAGAATATCTGTTAAAATTATTAATTATTAGAAAATATTATTATTGGTAATGTAAATGCTACATCATAATTTTATTCTTCAAATATATTTAGCTATGTTTAAGTTTTGAACTTTAATTAAATATGTTACAAAATAGATAAATTTTTAAAATATTCAAAATTTAATATTCAGAATAAATTATCATATATTTCTAAATGTTTACCATTTGGTAAAACAGTATTTTTATTTATAATTAATTACTCAAATTGTAACGGCAACATACGATGTTCGAAAACTCTAATAATAGTTATTATTAAATGTATGAGCTGATGATGGCGTTTTAACGCTGAAAAATACTCAATAAAGTTTTTGGTAAAAGTTATTAGACTGATATCTGGTCTGCTCACACATGCTGTAGAAATTGCTTCGTTATTATTATTTAATTAAAATTAGTTATTTTGTTTTTTATGTTCTACACAAAGAATAAAATGATTTTAATAGATCTATATTATAACAGTTATAAGCCTACAAAAAGAGCAAAATTCACAAAACAATAATTAAAACAAAGTAATTTATTAGTTATGTTGATTCATAACTAATAAAGTTTGTGTTGCACTAATCACTATTAAAATTAGTGATTAGTGTTCTGTGTTGCAAGACTGGAATACACTACTCTAAAGGATCCCAATATTATACTTAAACTTCATTCAAATCAGATATTTATAATATATATTGTATGTTAACAATTTTATCTTATTACATAGTAATATTAATCTACCTATTAATTATTTTTAATACCTTCTTCTCTATTGGTTTATAATATTATCTTATTTGAATAAAATTTACATATTAACAAATAATTGTGCTTACTATCAATTAGATGGCTAAATCTAATTTATATCTTCTTTAATTCTATTTTGAAATGAAGATATAACTGAAATTCTGAAAATTAACGATAATTTCTTGTAAATGTCAAATAATCTGTTTTGAATAATACTGAGTGCAAATAAGTAAATAAAAATAATTTTTTTAAAAATCCACTTCAGTATATTAATTATACTTAATAAATTTTCATAAAAGTAAATTTCTCAAAAGAACTAAATATCCAATCAATGTATTTTCTGAAGTACCTAATAAT
Source organism: Olivierus martensii (assembly GCA_000484575.1). Lineage (NCBI taxonomy): Eukaryota > Metazoa > Arthropoda > Arachnida > Scorpiones > Buthidae > Olivierus > Olivierus martensii. The sequence continues at coordinate 42,228 of AYEL01059722.1, read as the reverse complement.
TTTTGGATTGAATCTTTCAACACACTGGATGTAACAATTTGCACATTTTATCATACAAAGAATGATCTTTAATTCGTTAAATGTCTTTCCTTTAGCAAAAATTTTAATGTTTCTTTCTAAATATAATGGAGTTATTAAATAATATTTATTATTAAATATTAAGGAAAACCTTTAACAATAGATATTTTTTTTAATTATAACAACTTAAACTGGGAATTCTTTAAATTGTATATCAGAAAACAAATCCACACGTGTAAAATATGAGTCCCTATTCGTATTATCCACAAAAGTAAAAAAAAAAAGAATCTTTGCATCACTCGCGATTATTATTAAAATATATTTCATCCAATCTGCAGAAAAGTTATAAATAAAACTAATATTCAATGTGCAATCTTCATACTGTTGTCATAAGGATAGCACGGTTTTTAAAGTTGTACAGTTAGAAGTGTCCTACAATCCTATCAAAATGATTTAAATCCTATTTCCGTTTCAATATAAACAAATGTCAGTAATATAACGATAAACCAATTGCTAGTTTTAATTAATGCCAATTTCAATTAATACACAACTTCAACTGACGATAAATGACAAATAATATGCATGCCAAGGTTTCATTGAAGATAAAAATGATATCAATCTAATACATAAAACTTACCATTCAACTCCTAAAATTTTGTTTCTAAATATCCATTTTAATTTGAACAGGTTACCACAATTAAAGCTGATAAGATTCAAACTCGACAGGAGATATTCATAAATTATATCTATAAAGATTTTTAAAATAGAGCATAAATAATTACTGGCATGAATAACTTAAAACAAGCATTTCGAACTTACCGCTCTGACTTTTTTTTTTATAACTGCCAAATTCACTAAAGTTATTATTCTTGTGATAAAATGTAAAATTTTAATGAATTAAAGTATAATATTTTTTGTATTAATATTTTTATTGAAAAAATATTATTACTTTGATAAATTTAAAGTAACAATGTTTAATATTTTATTTACATTAATATTATTATTAATCGATTTTGACCAAATTCAGAATATAGGCATAGCGTAATTCATTTAAAATCATCTAAAATTTTTGGCCCAATTGGGCTAAAATTAAAAGTTACAGAAGACAATGATTTTCTTCTCTAGAAATGTCTTTATAGGTCACATCGTTTGACCAATTTAGAAGAAATCTGGAATGTAAATGTGATTTATGTTAATTAAGCCTTTCTAATGAAATGCAGCCAAATAGGACCAAACTAAATAAAGTAGGAAACCTGTTTATCACTAATACTTTTACTTCTCGTCTCGTTCAACCGATATCGATGAAATTTTGGAAATAGGTATTCCTTAGATTACTTGAGATCCTCTAAAAGTTAGAGCACAATTAAGCTAAAATAAAGATAGCAAATGCCGTTTTCCATAGATTTTTTTCTATATATTACATTTTTTAACTGCTTCTCATCAAATTTGGAATATAGGCATAAACTAGCTGAATTAAAATCATCTGGAAGGGCCGGATGGCTGAGTGGTAATGCTGTCGGCGTACCAGGCAGGAGGACCCAGGTCTGGTCCCGGATTTTTTTCGGTCCTTCACCATCCGGCCCCCTCCACGGGTGTGGGTGCAGCCCATGGTTGGAACTGGCCCTGCCCGCTTAGCAATCTCCCTGATTGGAAAGGGAGCGTAAAATATGCAAAAGTTTTTAATGATAAAATTATATTATTAATTTTTCAGTAATAATAATTTGATAGTTTTTATTTATTATTACTAGTATTTATAATTGAAATTAACAAATCAAATAAACATGTATTTTTTCCAAATGATTTTGCAATATAATTATACATTTATTATTTTTTTAATAATTCTGTTCTAAATCTAATATGTTTTATAAAAACAATATTATGTAAAAAAAGAATTTATACTCTTTTTTTCAGAATAAGCAAAGCTACAGTATGCACAAATAAAGAAAAACAAGATTTTAATATGGAAAAGAAAATTATATACTTAAATTAATTCTAATCAATATTCCCTTCCATATTTTTTGTTTTGTAAACTCTCTGTTTTTTAGCCTTATATATTGATTCATACATCATCCTTTATTCTTCGAATTATTCACCTCCTTATTTAAGATCTCATCAATCCTAATTAATTATGAGTTTTATAATCATCCAACTAGTAAAATATCTATTCTGTTTCCTTCATGATTCATTTCTCAGTCATTTTCTCCACATGTTGAAACCATCTTTATTAATTTCAATAAATATGAGTGACCTTTCATACTACTCACTTGTATTTGTTTTATATCATATTCATTCTTGATTCTTTTTTCTTAGTTTTACAACATATATTCCTAAAACACCCAATTCCAACTATATTTAATTTAATTTTGTACTTTTTTTGGCATATTCAATTAAATACAATTATAGCATCTTTTAATAATTAAGAAAAAAACAATAGACAAAATTACAACTTTAATTGTATCTACATAACGTGAAACATTCTTTTTTAATTAATAGTCAGTTTTTAAAATTTTGGCAAACATATTATGTTCCAATTTTACTCTAATCTGTTATTTAAATAATTTTTTTACATTATTGTATGATAAGAGGCAATAATTCTGAGACTTTTTGGAAACCAATGTACTATTGTTGTATCTATCATCTAAGAAATATTTGCAATATATTGATCCACTCAGAATGTGAATCAAATAAAATAATAAGGTTTTAATATTTTAAATTTTATTAACTTTTATATTTTTGTTTAAGGATTGTTCTTTTATAGGAATTTAAAATTGGATTAAATATTTGATATATCCTTCAGGATATGTTTAAACCAATTTCAAACTTAATTATTATGCAATATAAACATAAAGTAACTTTGGTTTAAATTTCAGAATGTAAATTAGTTATATAATATATAACTTTGGTTTAAATTTCAGAATATAAATTAGTTATATAATAAAAAATATTCTATTTTAAAATATTTTTTATTACTTTGAAGTGAATTTTAAATTAGTGATTTTATTTTTTATTTTCAAAATAATAATATATATGTATACATTTAATAGGAAAAGATGAAACAGATGGCTCACACATATTCAGCATACATAAAACAACAGGGAAAATTACTACAAATAAATTACTGGATCATGAAAAACAGCAAGTTTTTTCTCTTTCAATCATTGCTCAAGATGGAGGTATACCATCTCACCAAACTCAGTTACATTTACAAATCCAAGTATTGGATTTGAATGATAATCAGCCTATTTTTTCAACTTCAAGTCTTACATTTCGTATTCGTGAACAAGTTCCTGTTGGACATGAAATTGGCCGAGTACATGCAATTGATGTTGATGGAGGTGAAAATGGTAGAGTACTCTATTCTATTGTTGGAGGTAATTTATATGGTGTGTTCAATATTGGAAGAACTACAGGTTTATTGTATACAGTGGGAGAAGTTGATTATGAACAATCATCAGAGTATATGTTACAGATTAAAGCAATAGATAATAGTGCAACAAATCCCCACAGTAGTGTTATTAATGTTAAAATAGAAATAGAAGATATTAATGATTGCATTCCAACATTTAAAAATGATCCTATTTTATTTTCTATTCCTGAGAGTACTCCCCAAGGCACTCCTGTATGGAATTTCAGTGCAATTGATAGAGATAGTGGAATTAATGGACAAGTGAGATATGCTATTTCTCAACAGTCTCCTAATGCAGTATTTAAAATTGATAGCAAAATAGGAATGCTCACACTTACGGAAGATCTGGACTATGAAGCATTTTCAGAATATACAATTATAATAACAGCAACAGATCAAGCAAAAAATATAAATAAACGTTTAGCAAGCAGTGCAACATGCAAAATTATAATTGAGGATGAAAATGATAATAGCCCAGTATTTCAATCACGTAGTCGAATAGATATTTTAGAAGATGAACCAGTTGGATTTCCTTTACTTCATGTAATAGCAGGAGATAAAGATTCCAGAGATAATGGAAGAGTTACATATGTTATAACAAGAGGAAATGAAAATGGACATTTTGCTGTGGAATATGAAACAGGTAAATATATATTATCTTTATTTTAAACATAGATTATTAATTTAAAAGATCTGAATGTTATATAATTATTTATCTCTTTTTAAAAAGAATGAAGAAAGCAGATTTTTTACAACATGCTTTATTAAAAGAGAATCTCATAAAAAATAATTGATATTTATTATATTCAATAATATTGCCTTTCTGATATGTGAATTATATATGCTAAGTTGATTAACTTTTAATATTCATTAATAATTCAAAGAGATTAAAATTTTGTTATGATCATTATTTTTAAAGCAGTATAGCAATAAAATATTTTCTTGATTTACTATTAATAATAACTAAATGATTTTAAAATTTAATTTAATTCAATATATATGCTTTTTAAATGCAACATATATGTTAATTTTCTTTCAGGATTACTTACTGTTGCTAAATCCCTTGACAGAGAAGAAATAAATCATTATATTTTGAATATCACTGCAAGTGATCATGGAAGACCTCCCCGTTCTGCTTACCAACTTTTACATATTTATATAGAAGATATAAATGATAATCCACCCCATTTTTTACAACAATTATATAAAGCAAATATATCTGAAAATTCTCATGTAGGAACTTTTGTAGTCAAAGTAGAAGCTATTGATCGTGATTTGGGTAAGTACAGTAGTAATGAAATATTTTCTTATTTTATAAATTTCAAAAATTTATTTATTATAAGATTTTGGAAAATTGTTCCTTATCATTTAATTTAAAAAATAACAAATTAAAGAATTAAATTTTAATAAAAGAAATAATTGATTAAAAAATAGAAAGTAATTCAATATAAGATTGATAAGATGTTATTTTAAACATTGAATATTAAGTATTGAATTTTAATAAAATTAATACAAAATTATTAAATTCTAGCAAATATTTATTGATTCATAATTTTATGATGAATCAATAAATATTTGCTAAAATATATAGTTACCCATCATTAAATTGTAAAATTTACTAGTTAAATTGTAATTTCAAAAGATATGAAAATTTTTAAAATCATGTTTTCTTTTTTATTTGTACAATTTATAGCATTCCATACTAGATATAATCTAAATTTGGCACAAATTTAATTATTATATATACAAATAAAAAAATGCCTCTCTATATGAAATTTTTAGAATATAAGCTTCTTGGAGTTTGTGTAAACATTAAACATAAAGCTATTAAATTTAAAGCAAAAAAATGATTTGCTGTTTATATTATGTGCCATTGCAATTACAGATAATTCTTGACTTATAATGTCAATTCACTGCCTTTGTTCTTATGCCCATGATGGTCTTGGTAAGAACTTAATTGATCAATGCAATACACATGCATATGAATCCATGAATAATGGTTTGATATACTAATAGCATTTACTTTGTATCTACTTCTTTTCATATAGTATTATAAGATTATTATAATGTTTTATTATGCTATAATGAATAAATATAATAGATCAGGGCTGTCCAACCCGCAGCCCACCGCTGTGCTGAATGCAGCCCAATGTAAAATCAGATTTTTATGTATTTAATTAAATTTTTATTATTTAAATACCTATGCCTATTTCCATTTTCTAAAATATTTCTTATTTCAGTGATTAAAACTTTTAACCTGCTCAATGATTTTAAAAAATTTTCTAAACAAAAAGAAGTCAGAGATTATTATGCTACGACATTTTTGCGTATTTGTTATAGTGGATATATATTGTACATTATTAACTAACTTTTTTGCTTAACAACTATATTTTTTTTGTTTTATTTGTTTTATATTATTTTTGTTTTTTGTTTTGATTTTATAAAGGATTGTGGACTATATTAAAATATTTTGAGTGTAAAGCATATCAATATTTTATGTGAATTTAATATGATACTTTTCTTTAAATTTTAATATCTGTTAACAAAAAAAAATTGGGCTAAATTTAAAAGGTTTAGATGATGATGTTCCTCTTTTGTAGAAATGTGTCTATTATATCCTATCGTTTACACAATTTTGAAAAAAAAAATGAAATGTAAATGTTACTTATGTTAATTAAGGCTGAACTCACACGGACCACAACAGAACCACGCCACAACCACAAAACGGTGGTTGCTTGTAGACGGTCGTCAATTATAATTATTGATGTATTAATATAGAAACGCATAATCTAACACAGACGGACCACTTAACTGAACTCGGTTTCAACGGCTGTCGCAACTTGTGGTCGATAGCATCCACAAAATTGTGGTCATCACTGGTTGAGCGCAACTCACACAGTGTGACATACCGACCACTAGCCGCCGACAGCGCTTCCTTTCAATCAGCAATCGGTAACGGTTTGCTCAGTCCCTTACCGACTGCGCATATAAGTGGTTCGCGAGTGGCTGATTTCGGCCACAATCCAACCACACGGTAACCACCGTTTTGTGGTTGTGGCGTGGTTCTGTTGTGGTCTGTGTGAGTTCAGCCTAGGCCATTGTGATAAATACAGCCTAATAGTGTTAAAAAGAATAAAGTAAGGGTCTTTTCATCACGAACTCTTCTACGGTCATATCATCCAACCGATTTCGACCAAATTTCATATATTTTATGTTTGTTTATTATTTTAGTAAATTTCTGTTAGAAATGTCAATTCGATCGAAATAAAAATAGAGTATTTAATGATGTATTAAATATATCATCTAAAAAATAAATGATATCCCATCAAAAACATCTCATATGTAATAAAATAATCCAAGTAAAGTATTATAAACAGGATATTTGTGAAAATTCAAGCCAAGTACAGTATTACCGAAACAGGATATTTATGAAAATTTAGATAAATAAGCCAAGTACAGTATTACCGAAACAGGATATTGGTGAAAATTTAGATGCGATTATTTTGGTTGATGTTATCATATTATTTTCTTAAATCGTCAAATAAGTAGTTGCATCTAAATTGCAACGAATTTAGATGCGCTACTTATGCAGTCATTAAATAGGTAGGTCATTAAGTGAGGAGTACCTGTATTCTATAGTAATCTCAATTCTTTTAAAATAGAATCTAGCTTTGACTGAATACAAACAAATAGTCAAATATTTGAACAAGAGCAAATTATCAAACTGGATGGGGAAATTTTCTGGAATTATTTCATGGTTTTTCCAAATTAAATATTAAAATTAAACTTTTATATTCAGTCTTCACTTTTGGGAGAGGAATCAGTGCCATCTTATATTGAAAACATTAGCTTATTAAAATATAAATACTCAAGACTATAATGATTGTTTATATTATGTTAGAGCCATCTAGTGGACATCTGGAATAACTATTATTCAAATTTGCAAATAACTTCTCAATCATTTATGATCATTTATAATCATTTTATAAACAAATAAAATGATTGATTTCAGTCAGTTTTGAGAAAAACAGAGTTGTAAAAGATGAAAGTTTTGGACATTGTGATAATTTTAGACTATATGAAAACTTTATGGCATCCTGTGTACCTGAATAATGATTGACAAAGACTAGAAGACTATGACAAAAATTAATTTATTAAAAAAATTTCTTTATTCTGTAATTGCATATTCATACAAAAACTACATTTTGGGGGAAAAATTTCCTCTTCAATTTGTATGGATTAGGTTTTTAACTTTGTGTGCCATTGATGGCACTTGCCACTCATGGCAGGGACAAGCAATAGAATTTTACAACTACAGTTTCGAGGGGTTTATTGCAGTTGTGTTTAGGGTTTTAAGAAGGATTATACAGTGATACCTTGGTTAACGACGGTAATCTGTTCCAGGATTACTGTTGTTAACCAAAACCATCATTATCCAAAGCACGATTCCCCATAGGATTTAATTGAAAATTGATTAATTCGTTCCAGGCTCCTTCCCACGATTTTCCCATAGGATTTAATTGAAAATTGATTAATTCATTCCGGCTCCTTCCCTCAACCTAGTAAGTATTAAAAATGCAGATAAAACTCATTTAAGAAGTCCTGAAAATATGGAAAGTATCATTTATTTATTATATTTGTTATAAAAAAATTAACATTAATGAAATGAATTGTACATGAAAACAGTTTTTAATTATCACTCTTCACCAGAAGGACAATTGGGCTCACTTCAAAGTTTTTTGACAAATGAAGCTGTAAACACTGATTAACAGCTTATAGATTCAACAGTTATTATATAGATAAGATTTGATTTTGCCTTTTGATGGTGAACGAACAGTGAGTGACATGCATTGCCGATTTATTGTCTATATGAACTGTAGGATCTCAGACAGACGTATTTTTTCATCTAATGGAGTCCGAAACTGTGATGTCACAACACTTGCAGGTATCATGTAATATATAACAAACAAACAATAGAATCAGACTTCATAATAATTGTCTAGATATCATCTTTAAGAAACTAAAAACTAATGAAATGTTGCACGTCTATTTTTAATTAGTTAAATAAATTGTTTTCATTACTATATGTTAATTATCATTTAGTTAAATATATTTTTATATGGTTATAATTTTATTAATTTTAATAATGATATTGTCGGATTTGAATTGATTATGATAAAAAAAAATAATGATTAACAATTGAGGTAACGAATCACGTGATGCAATGACGAGATATTTACAGAGCTCCTATTTTGTCGAAGTTCACATAATCAGAAGTCGTTAACCAAAGCCTGCGTCATTAACCGAGACATTTTTTTCTTACAATCACTTGTTGTTAACCAAGTATGTCGTTATCCGAGGCTGTCATTAACCAAGGTACACACTGTAGTCAGTTTTTGATGATGGTTTCTAAATGTTTTCTTACTGAAATTTCTTATTTTAAATGATTTTTATGAAAATTTGAATATTTTTTGGAAAATTCTTTTTTCTCCCCTTTTTTCTTTGTATTCTAAATTATTGTGTGTATGTTGTTCTGATTATATGTTGAAATAAAGTTAATTACCTAAATTTTTTTTATAGTATCAATTATAAAATCTAAAAAGCATTATAGATATCAAAAATGTTTAATTCTGTTAAAATATGCAATATTTTTTATTAATTGTTGATTTTTTAGCTATATTTTCATTGTATTTTTGTCACAAAAATGAGAAAATACTAATACAGTAGAGACTTGCTAGTTTAACCTTCAGTAGTTCAACATTCTGGATTGTTTGAAACTTGTGATCAATCAGCTGTTTTTGGACTATGATCTAGCTTTATATATTTTACACTCAGAGGGAATGCATGTATTTGAAAAAGCTCTTTGTTTAGCATTTATTGCTGTTTTATCATACATATTTTTATTGATCAGCATTATTTAATTAACACACATCACACACACACACACATCACACACACACACATCACACACACACATCACACACACACATCACACCACACACATCACACCACACACATCACAACACACACACACACACACACACACACACCACACACACACACCATACACACACACACACCATACACACACACACACACATCACACACATCACACACATCACACACATCACACACATCACACACACACACACACATCACACACACAAATCACACACACACATCACACACACACATCACACACATCACACACATCACACACATCACACACATCACACACATCACACACACACACACACACACACACACACACACACACACACACACACACACACACACACACACACACACACACACACACAAATAGTTAATAAATTTTTTATTTTCCATTTTTTTTATAACATATCAAGAGAAAACAGGAATAAAACTTACCTTTCAATTCCACAAAAATTAAAGGCTCTGAGAAGACTTGATAATGATGAGACTATGCAAAAAAATTGCATCTGAACTTTGTGTACAAAGAATTACTGTTGATGACTGGAAGAGAAAAAGAAGAGAATTAGAGAAGTTGTATTCTAGTAAAGCTGCTGATAGGAAATGTTGAAAAAAATATGAGGAATTGTAAATACGAGAAAGTGAATGAAGCTTTATTCCTTTGGTTTATAAAACAGAGAGGCAAAGGCAGCTTATATCAGGTCCATTATTACAAGAGAAACCTCTGCTTTTCTGAAAATAATTTAATGAAAGAAATGGGAGTTTCATCGCTAGTGTAGGCTGGCTCAATCAATGGAAGAAAATATATGGGATAAGGCAGGTTAACATTTGAAGAGAGAAATTATTGGCAGATGTTCAAACGTTCACAGACTTTAAAAGAAATTTCTGTATCTTATTTTTTCATAATTGTTCTTATTTCATAAGAACAATTATGAAAGAATTAGTTATTTAACTGTGATGAGACTGGACTAAATTACAAAGTGCTACTAACTTAAATTCTTATTCACCAGAAAAAGTTTCAGCTCCTGGCTTCACTTATGTAGAATGACAGAAAGAAGCAAATTCTGCTGACATCATGTTAAGACAATGGCATAATCTCTCTTCAACAAAAAGGAAGACAAACAACAATAACTCAGTGTTTTTAAGTCTTAGGCAGTCATTACAAAAATATAAAAATATGTTCTGTACAGTAATAATATATAAATAAGTAAAATAAATATAAATGAATATACAGGATGTCATTCACTGGATTAAGAACTGTAATTGATGACAAATCCGAAAAAATATCCAAAAAAGGTTTACTGCATTTTATTCTATAACTCAAAGAATTTTTGTCCATATGTGAAAACATCAAACAAACACTTTCATCTTACATTAAGGCAAAAATGGTGTTTGTAAGTGAAAAAAATGTTCTTTGGCTATGGGAAACAAAATCACTAAAGACAATTATGAGATAGTTTAGATATGAATTTCATAAACAGGCTACATGGATAGCTGAAAATGTTTTTGAATAAATGATTTATCTTATTTATTTGGCTTATTGATTACTTTTATTTAATACTTGGAGTAAGAAATATTTCAACATAAATCAATTAAATGATGGTTGAAACAATTTCAAGAGACTAGGAGTGTGTTGCATCAGAAAAGCAGAAGTAGGCCTAACATGTGCAAAGAACAACTTGTTGCTATGTAGGAATCGTATTGATGCAGTCTTAATGGGTCGATTGTTTAAATGGAGTTTCTATTGACCACGGTTTATGGCAAAAACAGAGTCTAGACGGTGTTCAGATAAATTGCGGTTTTATGAGCATTGCAAAGATCTTGACTATGCAGAGTTTAATAGAACGGCGCCTTAACCTCAGCTGTTACTACAGTTCCTACATGCCCTCATCGTTTGAAAATTTTTAGCCAATCAGTATCTTAGGTTCTATCGATGACGTCAGTAATATGACAGAAGTTCGAAGTGAAGATATGAAGAATGTTTTAAGTTAGAATGTTTAAAACATTTACTATATTCTTTAAATTATATTTCATTCAATAATAATTCAAATTAAATATGGAGAATTCTAGAAACTATGAAAATTTAACGCATGCGCAAGAAGACGTGATCTAGATTCTAAACCTGGCTAGTGGCTGGTCTAGAAATATACTTTATAAACCGGTTTTCTAGACCTTGTCTGAGCTGCGTCTGCTAAGACGCTTCGTTTATACAATGCAAGTTTTATAAAACCATGATTCAGACCTCAGCCGAGGTCTAGAATGCGTTTAAACAATCGGCCCAATAAGTCCATTCATCATACTAGTTTTAAACTAAGGATGCCTACATCAACAGTACACAAAGTAGTTCATGAATGGTTGAGGCTTACTGCATATAAAGTGCAATTTGCCCAGTATCTTAAACCTGATGAGAAACCAGATCATAAGAAATTTGCTGTGAAAATTCTTGATTGCATGGCCAATGAGTTTGTTTCTTGATAAAGTGATGTTCAACAATAAAACAACATTCCGTGTGTTAGGTAAAAGTTAACTGACATAACTGCAGAATATGGGGTCAGAAAATCCCCATGTATTTTGGAACATGAGTTAGATAGCTCTAAAGTAAACATTTGATGTGCACTAACAAGCAACCAGGAAATTGCTCTCTGTTTCCTCTTGGAGCTGATAATTAATGTGAATTTACCTGAATATGCTTGAACTTTTTGAAGTACCTCAATTGAAGGACACATCAAATGTGTAGTTCCAGCATGATGGAGCACTTTCACATTGGGCTGAGCTGTATGGGCGTTTCTTACGAAAAATTCCCAGACCAATGGATCGATTGAGGTGGATCCATTGTGTGGCCATCATGATCTTCTGATATCATATCTTTGGATTTTATTTTCTTAGATTACATAAAGAATAGAGTGTATATAAGAAAAGTAAACAATGTAACAGAGTTGAGAGAGAGAGGATTATTCAAGAAATTGCAACTGTGATCCTGGAAATGTTTGAGAATGTATGGAAGGAAATTGACTACAGGCTAGATATTCTTCAAGTATGTAACAGTACCCATGTGGAAGTGTTCTGAGGAACTGTCACATTCCAAACCAGGGGTGGACAAACCACGGTCCTCGGAACTACTTAATGCAGCCCTTGTAACTAATAGCCATATTGCCAAAAATTTTATTGATAAATAAAATGAAAGCAAAAAATATCAAATCTGTTCCATATGTCAGCAATATAACACGTTTTTTTCAAATTCTATTTTTTTTAATGATTTTTTATTCTATATTTTTTCTATATTTTTTATTTTTTGATTCACTTTGGCGTGGATTTTCAAACCATTATATTCATATAAATTGGAAATTGCACGAATTTGTTGCTTTGATACTCCTAGGCCTTTCGCAGAGCGTTTGATTTCAGTGTAGTGCAGTACATACAAAAGTTTGCTGTGGTCACAATTCATATTTATGATCCATCATCAACTTTATTTTATAATAATAAAAATAACAATTATCCCATTTTAATTTTAATCTGAATGCTGCCACTTTGAACTATAGTTCAATAAAGTCAAGGTGGTTTACTCTGCCACTTCAAACTATAGTTCTTTGAAGTTAAAACGTTTTTCTTTCATTGATATTTTTGTCAAAACAAGTTTAGCCACTATTACGGAAATTATGGATCAGTTTATACAAAATTATCCAAATTTTGATAAAAGTTCAAAGGCAAGATAAAGTGTCGTGGATGTGATGTCTTGTTATTGACAATTGCTTGCCGAATGAAAGAGGAAAAGGCAAATGACATTAGATGACTTCTTTGCAAAAAATAAAAAGTGTCAGATGAGGAAGAACTTTCCTCATCCAAACTTAGATTATTTACTTGAATATTTTTGATTTCCATGAAAAATTTATGAATACAAATCAATATTAGCAATAAAAAGAATGTCTATAATTAATGTAATACAATAGTAATAATACGTGTTACAAAATAAAATAAAAAAAAAAGGTACATATATTTTTTATTCACTCTCCTGTTTCACCTTGCTTGTTAAGATGATCTCGTTTAACACTGTTTCATTTAGCGCTTCGTTTCTTTGGAACATATTCCCCTTGTTAAACAGGATCTTTATGTAATTTATAGAAAAGTAATAATTAATAATTCATATGGTTAACTGTAGATGTCTTTACAGTGTCATATTTCTTACAAAAATAGATTTGATTAACTGTTAACCAAAGTAAACATCATTGTATAAGAAATCAATTGCAAAATACATTCAAAATCAAATAAAATCGTTTGTCGGACAATCAACTCAATACCTTTCGTAATTTCACAGTGTTTGTATTTAATATTTGTGAAATTTCCTAAACAGGTATGTTTTTAATTGTTGTTTTAAATTTAAAATAAATAAATTATAATTGTAATGTGTAATTTAAAAGACTTTCAATCCTGCAGAGCTTCTCTAAAACAGTGTTTCACTTTTTTCGAATTGCCAGCATTATTCAAATCAGTGATTCACATAACTGCTAATGAAGACTGATGCACTAAGAAAATTAGCTTAATTTTAACATGTCACCCTTTTATGATATCTTAGTCAACAAATGTACCCCTTAGAAAAGGTTTGGGTCTTTCTATTTTGGCTCTATAATTTTCTAAGAGAAGTATATCACCTCAGACAATTATTAGGTGAAGGCAGGATTTTGGGAATTTTTTGCTTTTCTGTTTTGTTTTGCGCCCCTTTCCGATCAAATAGATTACTAAAGGACAGGATCAACGTTGCATTTTCTTTTTAATTATTAAAGAATAAAAATATGTATAACATAATTACACAACTTTGGCTCAAGGCTATATTTCATCGATACAATATAGCCCTTTCTCTCAAAAGTTTGCCTACCCCTGTTGTAAACCATTGGAGAAAATTTTTGAGTTATAAAATAAAATATATTAAACCTTTTTGATATCTTTTTCAGATTTTTATCAATTATAATTGTGAGGGATAGGAATTCGGGTTGGATGTGGTGTGTCTTTCCTCACCTCTAAATCTCCAGTTTTTTTTTGTTCAAATTAAAAAAAGGCAGGAGACAGAGAAAGGCATTTGGAGGGGAGAGAGACAGACTGATAGGAGAAATATGATGGATATCATATAATCATTTCATCCAACCCCGTGGACTCTTGTCCCCTATAACAATAAGTCAAATACGATGTAATGATACACACAGGTGTCAAGTAAAACTTAACAAGAAAATGACACCTAAAATAATATAAGATAACCATCCTGCCTTTCCCTGTGAAGGGTGAAGTAAAGGTCAGTGTTGCCTGGGTTGATATTTAAGAGCTCAGTTTGGACTTCACAGGGTGGTCATCATTAAGTTGTCATTCATTCGGGATCAAGTGGTTTGTGATTCGTCATTTGTCTATCCATAGTTGTCCGTACACAAGTCTTGCTCTGAGACAGTAACAACTAGTGGTCATTTACGCTGACTTAACTTCAAGGAATCAACACGAGTTAACTGCTATGTTGCCATTCTAGTGTGTGTGCTTTCCATTTATCTTGTATTGTGGATTAAAGACTGTTTATTGTGGACTAGAGACTGTTGAATGCAATGTCTATCAGTCACCAAACAGGACGACTAGTGATTTTTTTCTTCTTTATTCAAGCACAGGTATTTCCCTCTCCTCGCTACATTGTCAGGATGTATTATATACTGTAAAGAAATCTCTCAACAATAAAGAAAGTTGTGATTATTTTTGACCATAGTCTCTGTCTGCATTGTATCAGCCTCATCACCCATCCTTACCTGCAATGCACTGTTCACCTCAATAAGGCTTAACACCTGTCAATTTCTTCATTGGTCCCACATGCTTCACACAGTTCTTAATTCAATGAATAATTTACAGACATCCCTGTATTGTATTTCTTTAAAATAGTTTTAGTTTTCGTAAAAGTAGATATTTAAACAATTAAATAATGGTTTTCAAGTTATTAAATGAGATTTAAAACTCCTTATGTCCCATTGAATCACTTCTGAATAGTCCAACATTTTTGATAGTCCGACTACCATTCAGTCCAGTAATCATTGAACTAACAAGACCCAAGCCTATTATTTTCTGGAAAGTGGTATTGGGTGTGGAGTAAGATTTAATTATTGATGAGTTGAATAAAAGCAAAGTAAAGTAAAGAATCTGTTTATGTATAAGAGGAGATTATTATTTTTTATTTGTTTACATTAGATTTGTTGATATAAAATAATAAATTAAAAAATATTCAAATTAAGAAAAAACATATTGATAAATAGAAATTATTAATAATAATGGAAATATTTCAATAAATTTAAGTATATTTTGAAATACACGACATATCTTAATTATAATAATAATGGAAATATTTCAATAAATTTAAGTATATTTTGAAATACACGACATATCTTAATTAATATTCATTAATTAAAATTTACACATTAATTGGTTTTTTATCAATGTTTTTAAAATATGGTCCAATTTTTCTTATTTTATTGCTTGTTTTATTCAGATGACCAGCTTCATTCCAAAGATAGCAATTATTTTGTTGGTTGGCTAAATCTTTGTATTAAAAAAATGTTTTCTCAGCAATCTCATAAATTGAACAAAAACTTCTAAAAAAATAAAATAAAAATACATTATTAGAAAGAGAATAAAAACATAATAAATTGTAAAAATTTCAAAATGTTTCAGTGGAAATTAAGTGAGATGTGATGATTTTAATTTTTTGCATATTAATTAGGCTTAATTTTATTAATTGCCAGCAGACAAAAGGTTAAAATATCTGTACATTAGATTGTAGCAAAAAAAGATTAACAAGACTGTAAATAGAGAAAATACATACATGGTTAGGTATTATTTTCTAGTGTAATTATTTTTATCTCTGTATATTAGAGATTTTTCTTTATTAAATGTACAGTGGTGCCTTGCAATTTGACGTCCTGGAATTCGACATTTGAGTTTTGCGGGTTGGCTCATCCGCGGTGCATGGAATTGTGTTATGTCATTTGCTATTTGTCAGTTCTTTTTGGACTACTTCAAGGTTTGCTTGTATAGTTTGTGTTAATTTTCAATTCTGCATTTTTTAAAAAGTAAAAAATTTGTAATTATTATTATTTTTTTGAGTGAAATGTAAGGATGGGTTCAAAGAGAATTGACCAGAGGAATAATTCCAAAAAGAAGATGAGCAAAGAGACAAAGAAAAAAATTGTAGCTAAAGTGCAGAAAGGTAGAACGATTAAAATGTAACTTAAGTATGGTGTTTCTCGGATAACTGTGGCAATGTTTTGCAACAGAAAGAGAAGATTATGGGTGCCAAGGTGTCTGCTGGAAGCTCATTCCAACATCCAAGGGCTAATAAATTGTGTGTTGTGTATAAAATAGTGTATTTTGTAATTCATCATGTTATACAATAGTAAAACACATATAATAATAAAGTAAATAATATAGTGTATCTCTCTCACCTCATCCATTAGGGGAGTGGGATGGGGACCGATAATGAATTTTAATCTATTTTACATAGTCTTATATGGGAAATATTGTCCTGCAATTCGATATTACTTCAATGACGAATTAGTGTCAAATTGCGAGGCACCACTGTACAATTAAATTTTTGACTCTGAATGTATACTAGTGATATACTTTATATCACTAATATATATATTCTTTGTATCTGTTCTTTGTAGCAGGTAGTTGAGGACTGTTTATTTTTTCCTGTATAATCATATGGTTTCAGACAATTACATTGGATTTTGTATACTATGTCTATTACATTCATAGTGTTTATGAAATGTATTAATTCTTAGTTATAAGCTATTTGTTTTGTTTTATTGCTTAGGTTTGGTGTTAATGTGATGTCGGATTTAATTAGTGATTACTGTAGATACAGGTAGCTCTTGATTTACAAGTTCCCCTTAACTCACAGCTAAGGGGAACTTGTAAACCAAAATCAAACTGTGAGACAGAGTTTTTTAAAAGATAAAGATTTAAAAAATTGAAAATATGAATATTATTGCAATAAATAAATACTAAATATTCCTAAAAAGGCTTTTAAATCTACATGTGTAGCTTTACTATCATATATATTAATAGTCAAACAAGGCTGCTGATAGGATGTCCGTTTTTCGGTCGAACCACTATATCGATTTCTATAAATATGGTATCGTTAGAAAGATCTAATTTTCAGATGTCTGCGACAACAGATCTTTTTTTAATTTTATGACAATAAATATCAATAGATGGCGCTATGTGTCAAAGTAAGGGGCAACAGATAACTGACAATAAGTATCAATAGATGGCGCTAAGTGTCAAAGTAAGGGACAACAGATAATTTACCTGCATTTACTATTATAAGATTTTTTACAGAATTACTTAGCTAAAAGAATTATTACTGATTATGATACAATTTTACAGAATTACTTAGCTAAAAGAATTATTACTGATTATGATAGAGCAGGGGTGGGTAAACCGCGGCCCGCAGGCCGCATGCGGCCCTCAGAAGTACTTAATGCAGCCCTCCAACTAATAGCTACAATACCAAAAATTTTATTGATAAATAAAATGAATACAAAAAAATATCAGATCTGTTCTATATCACAATAAAGTTTATGTAATTTCTAGAAAAATTATAAATAATAATTCATAATGGTAGACTGTAGATGTCATTACCGTAGCATATTTCTTACAAAAATGTAAACTTAGATGTCATTACAGTGTCATATTTCTTACAAAAATAGGTTTGATTAATTAAACGTCATTGCATAAGAAATTGGTTGCAAAATACATTCAAAATCAAAAAAATCATTTTGTCAGTCAATCAACTCAATACCTTTTGTAATTTCACGTGTTTGAACTTAATATTTGTACAATTTCCTAAACAAGTATGTTTTTAATGATCGTTTCAAATTTAAAATGATTAAAATCATAATTTTAATATGTAATTTAAAAGAATTTCGACCCTGCCGAGCTTCTCTGAAAATGGCTTTTCACTTTTTTCGGACTGCTGGCATTATTCAAACCCATGATTCATATAACGGTCAATGAAAGCTGATCTACTAAGAAAATTGGCTTAATTTTAACATGTCACCCTTTTATAATATCTTAGTTAACAAATACATTCCTTAGGATCTTTCTATTTTCGCTACATAATTTTCTAAGAGAATTTTATCACCTCAGGCAGTTATTTAGGTGAAGACAGGATTTTGGGAGTTTTTTGCTTTTTTGTTTTACGTACCTTTCCAATCAGATAAGTTACTAAAGGGTAGGATCAATTCAAACCACGGGCTACACCCACACCTGTGAAGGGGGTCAGATGGTAAGGATAGGAATTGCTGGGAAGGCCCTAAGCATATTTCATTGATGCAATATGGCCCTTTCTCCCAAAAGTTTGCCCACCCCTGTGATAGAGTATACTGTTCAGTATCAATTTGTCTTCAATCAGTATCTTTATATCACACTGTTTTATTGGATGTTTTATTTTAAAGGAAATTTTATGTTGAATTTGCAGTTAAGTCTGTTCTGTATCCATAATTACGATAGTGATATATTACATATCTGAAATGAAATTTTCTTATATTTTATCACACAAAGAAATTATATGTATTCATCATGTTGTAAACTACCCCCTCTATGGAGGTACAGCCCCACCCGTGGAGGGGGCGTGTAGGCCCCGGTTCCCACAGCACCCTTGGGGTGGCCCCACAGGCTCCCAATATGAATTGTCCCCACGGGCTCGTGGGGACAATTCTCAAATATACTGTGGACATCCCAAATACAAACAACACCCAAATGGACGTCCCAAATACACGGGCCCATGGGGACAATTTCCGGGCCCCACGGACTCCCAATACGAATTGTCCCCACGGGCTGTGGGGGAGCATTGCTGAGCCCCCACGGGCACACAGGGCCCGTGGGACCTATTATTATATTTATGGCATTTCTATTTATTAACAAAATTACTACACATTTAAACTAATGCCTTATAAAATATATATTAAATAAATTTGCAGATAAGCTATTATTACACAATATGCTGTTATACTGTATAAAGTATTATTAGTAGCTATTATTATACAATATGCTGTTATATAAAGTATTATAAGATTAAATTACAATAGTATATTTCTGCTCATTTATATGATCGGGTAATTTCTAGTAAAATATAATTGGCTTTATAGTAGAAACTCTGTTGTCTGCTGTGAAATTGGAAAATTCAAAATGGTGGCCAAGAAGTTGAATTAATGTGCCCTCAGGTTTTACTGGCATATAATGTAAATAACTTCCATTTTCAGATTGTGTCTAATGCCTGTATTTACCATCTCGAGTTATTGGTAGAGTTAGGGTTATATGAGGAGTTATAGCTAAATTCATATTCACCATCTTTGTACCAAGTCAAATGAAACAACCCCGAGTCAAATGAGACTACTCTAGCTGATAGCTGGTTTGTTTGAGAAACTCAGAGTTAATGCATGCGCATTAGATTAAAAATGGATATCATGTGCTGTAGTGTGAACAAAATGATGTATTATAATTTGAAGGAAAACTATTTCAAGGAATTAGATGATTATGAGTTTGTGTTGTTATTGCTTACGAAATTAAATGTCAGTTTAAAACCTGTTATGTGTGATTAAACTCTAGTGTGCATGCATCCAAAACGTTTGTTCTCTTTTTATAGCGATTGCTCTTTAGAACAAAGATTAATATTCTATGTAAATGTTTGAATTTATCTGTAACTGAAGTAGTCTAATAAAGCCAAAAGTGCTTTTGCAGTATTTTCAGTGTAATTTCATTCTTTTTAGAGATTTAATGTTTCCTGCCATTGAGCTGTGTTTCCTATTTTTTCAATAATATGTAAGTGAGAACCATATTTATGTAAAATGTATATACTCTACAGATTATGTTATGATATTTATACTGTATATTGTTAGATATGTTATATGAATGAACTGTTCAACCAATAAATCTAGAAAACTATAATGGTTAATATTCTAAGCATTCAATATTTCCAGTCCTTTATTGTATGTATATTATAATTCTGTATCAGGATAACAATAGTAAAGTTTATCCAATTTGATAAAAATGACAATTTTATATTATATGCTTGAGAAAGTGTTAAATATTTCAAAAGATAAGTTTATAATAAATTGAAATAAGATTTTGTTCAATGTGTTGTAATGGTATTTTGATAACTTGGATCACAAAAAAATTAGCAAAGCCAGATTGTAAAAACAAAAAAAGTATAAAGCCAAAGATATTTTCTATGATATCGAAAGAGTAATTTTTTTTCTGATGAGATTAAATAGTGAAAACATTAACTACAAACTGGTGATAACAAATATAATATTATAAAAATTAATAGAAAATTACTTGATGAATATATTGTACAAATAAACTATTTTCATCAGTCTCTCATTTAAAATTATGTAAAAATAAAAAACTTGTAACTTTCATAAAATGATTACATTTTTTAACAACAAAAGTATTTAAGAAAGTATTTATCATGACTTATATGTTGTTAAAAAAATCTTTACTTTTTTTTTTCTTATATAATATTGAATAATTAGAATTTTCTTTTATAGGCAGATGTTTCACCTTACAGTTCAACATCATTCCTTTCACCTCCACCTGATTCCAGTTGGAGAAGGTAAGATTTCTATCTATAATATATATCAGATTATTTAGAAAATTTGTGCATTTTTATATAAAAATTTTAATGATTGTAATGTTTCAGTTTAATAATATAATTTCTAATTACATTTATGATTCTTTTCACATTTATTAGATAACAGCATAATTTTCATTTAAAAATTTTTTTAATTTTGTCGAAAAATACATTTATATACATTTTGATGTCCTCATATCTTAGAAATTTTCTCATTAATTAAAATATGAAAAAATCAAAATGGGTAGCAGAATAAAGTCAGAAGTATTATTATCTGGAAAATTTAATAGACGAATGAAAAGTTCCCATTCTAAATATTTCTTAAATTGTTTGTGTATGTTTGCATACAAATACAATCTGTATTTTATAAGTTATATAAATTCTTTATATCAATTGTTGTAATTAAACAAAATTATCAATTTCAAAACATTTTATATTCTTAAATTATTCATTCATGATGAATAATTTAAGAATATAATATGTTTTGAAATCCATTTAAATCAACAAATATTATATTCAATTGAGTAACTGAAATGAAATGGGATTTGAAACATGTATTTTTGATAAACTGAAAGGGAATAATTTTTCACCAAAATAATCTCAATTACATATTCCAATTAAAATATAAAGTAAAAAAGGATTTAAAATTATGATATAGAACATATATTTTTAGTACATTATGGATATATCCTTGTGTTATTTTATCATTCCCTACTATGGGATTATCCATAAACTATGTCATTCTCTTTTGAGCATTTTTCGATCCCTCTCTCTCCTTTGTCATTTTTCATTGCACAAAGCTTGTTCTTCATAGTAGTGGTAGTAAAAAAGGAGGCTTTAATCCTTTGAATGCCAGCTGTTTTTTGAAATTAAATCTAAATAATATCCAAAAAAATATGAAAATAAAATTGTGAAATCTGGCTTGATTTTCATCAAAATGTTTTGAAATTCTCAAGATTTATTGCATTTTTTGCTCTCTTTCTACCAATGCTAGCAGTTTTTGGAATTTTATTTTTTTTCACAACTTTTTGCCCCCTCTAAGAGATTGATGAAAACATGATTTTTATATATGAAATTTTAGTCATACAAGGAAATAGTTGATATTTTTAGATAGCAACTTATCTTCTGAACAAAATGAGTTATGAATGAAGAAAATTATAGTTATGAATGAAATTTTCAGAAATTATTTATAAAAAAATTGATGTAACTTCATACAACTTTTGTTGAATGAAGTTACATCATATAATAAAAAATAATTAAAAAGTTACATAAATTCATTGAAATATTGTCATTTATTAATATTTCATATTTACTTCATTTTTATCACACAATTTTTGGCACTACTTTTTATAAATTTTTAAAATTTATATAAAAAAATCTGAACATATATGAAAATGGTCTTATCTCATACTTAAACAACTGTAATATTCTTTGTTGCTGTAATTCAGGGTGGGCAAATCATGGCCTGTGGACTGTATGCGGCCCTCTTAACTAATAACCATAATGCCAAAAATTTTATCAATAAATAAAATGAATACAAAAAAATATCAAATTGTTCCATATCTCAGCAATATAGTTTATGTAATTTCTAGAAAAGTAATAAATAGTAATTCATATGATTAACTGTAGATGTCATTACTGTGTCATATTTCTTACAAAAATAGATTTGATTAACCATTAACCAGAGTAAACATCATTGTGTAAGAAATTGGTTGCAAAATATATTCAAAATCAAATAAAATTGTTTTGTCTGTCACTCAGCTCAATACCTTTTGTAATTTCATGGTGTTTGTATTTAATATTTGTGCAGTTTCCTAAACAGGTATTTTTTTAATTGCTGTAATTCAAAAAAAGATTAAATTATAACTTTAATATATAATGTAAAAGAATTTCAACCCTGCTGAGCTTCTGTGAAAACAGCATTTAACTTTTTTTGGACTGCCAATATTATTCAAACCAATGATTCATATAACGGCAAATGAAAGCTGATCTACTAAGAAAATTGGCTTAATTTTAACATATCATCCTTTTATGATATCTTAGTCAACAAATGCACCCCGTAGAAAAAGTTTAGAATCTTTCTATTTTGGCTACATAATTATCAGATGAAGGTGGAATTTTGGGAGGTTTTTTGCTATTTTGTTTTATGTCCCTTTCTAATCAGATAGTTTACTAAAGGGCAGGATCAATGCTGTATTTTTTTTTAATTATTAAATAATGTTTACATGCTATATTTACTTTTTAATTATTAAAGAATAAAAAACATATATAACATAATTACACAAGTGCAGCCCTAGGCTATATTTCATTGATACAGTATGGCCCCTTTTCCCAAAAGTTTGCCCATTTCTGCTCTAATTGGACTACAGATGGTTTATTATAGCAACCCATTCAATACCACACATTGCAGGGTAAAGTAAGCTTGACTGCAATTTCCACTGAAATAAATTGCTGCTGTAAAATAATAAAAGTGCCATGTTCACTTAACACAAGATGTTTGTTTCATTTTTCACATTTTTCTCTTAAATTTTAGTGAAATTGAAATAAAAAATGAACAATTAAGATATATTTTAGTTTATTTTAATAGAATTAACTAATACTTTTTTGTTATCTATAATATTTTTTCACTTTCGTCATTTTACTTTTTTTTTCATTTATTCAGCATTTGATAAAAACTAAACAAAATAACTAGCAAAACATCAATTCCATTTAAAAATATAAATGTAAACAAAAATGAGACTGTTTATGTATATATTAGGATTTTTTGATATAAATTTTAAAAATTTATAAAAAGTACTGCTAAAAATTGTGTAAATGAAGTAAGAGTTATCAGGGTTGGTTTTAATATACCATCCTTTCAATATCTATACTCTTAGATATATATTTGTGAATTCATGTATTCACAAGATAGCCTTAAAATTTGAATATATAGCAGGTCATCTACTTATGTTTTGATTTCTGTGTTTTAGAGATACATAGATGCATAAGTCTTAATTTTTGTTGAATTTCTATAAAACACACATAAAAAGTTCATTAAACAATTTTGTTTTTTGCAAAAATATTATTTATGGCCTTAAATTTTCTTATCTAAGCTTAAAGTATGCTCATAAATTTCATTTAGCCATTTCATTTACTAATGCACCATATATATCAAAGTTATGCATTGTTGAACTTGTGCAGTTTTCAATTTATGCAGAAATTTTTAGGACAAATTAATATATAGTAAGTCAGGGATTTATTGTATGTTCTTTCTACACAAAAATCATAAAATGAAGACAAATTGATCCACTTCGAAGCAAGAATGACATCTATAGGATACTGTCTGAAAATATGAAGAAATGCATTAAGCATAACAGATAATAATGATTTAAAATCTAGATTTATTCTTTTGTAGTATCATCATAATATCTTTAGTCATTGCCCCATGAAGTGCATGATAACATGTTTACTTTTTTCACAATCTCAATAGGAAGTAACACAATGCCAAATGATTTTATATTCATAAGTGTAACTATATGTACTGCAATATCAAAAATATATGCCAAAAATCAAATATAATATTAAGAATTACAATATATGTTATGCTTTAGATGCAGCTACTTCTCATTATTGATTTATTTTCTTAAAAATAAAGTAATAATGAAAAGTAGCTGCATCTTAATGAGAAATATTTGCAATTTAAATTGCCACCAAGTAGCCAATTTAAATTGTAACAATATTCTAATTTCTTAGTACTGTATTTGGTTTATTTTTTTTATATCTAAGGGGACCAGTCTACTGTGACTTGATGATTTAGATGAAATTTTGCAGAATGGTGGCATTTTGGTGTGTGATTCATCTGACAAAATTTTAAATGTAAATACTCAACCAGTTTTTTAATAAATTTTTAATTTTGCAAATTTCAACATTTCTTTTGATTATCATAATTCTGTTAAGTTTTTAATGTTAAATGCTACCAATGTAGCTATTCAACTTAAAACTGTTATAATAATTTTATTGGGACTGAGCCTACATTATTTGCATAGCAAATAATGTGGATTCAGTCCCAATAAAATTATTATTATTTTTAAATATCAATAAAAGTAATTTTTGTTTAAGTTTATACATTTTTTATATTATTTTTTTTAGATTTGTCTTTTTTTGTTGTAACTATATTGCTTGAGAACTGTTGATTCATTTTCCTATTCTAAACTTGTATTTACCTACAGAAAAATTATAATTAAATACATCATTATTCATACTTTAAAGAAATTATTTCATTTTGTAGATTATACTATATTTATGAATATATTACAAACACAGGCACTTCTCTACTTACAAACATTTATACTTATGCATGTGAAATTTTGTGAATTTTCAAAGACTCCAAGAATTTTAAGTAATATGAGAGAAAAATGCTCTAGCAACCAATATAATGTAAAATTATACAGTTAGTTAACATGTTATGGTAGTATTTCAAGATGGGGCAATTATACCAAAAATTCCTTGCTTTATATTTGGAACTTTTCATTCAAATCTGTGAAATAAGAAGCATTTAATTGGCCCAATTGTGAAATGTATTACAATATACAGTGTATAAAATTATTTCAGTACTTTTCGAGCCAAAATAACAGCTGTATCTGAGTTATGAACAACCTGATTTATGAATAAAACTTACAAATTATGTTCATAATCAGAAGAGCATACTTACAAAAACTTTTACAAGTACTTTTACAATAACTTTCATATCACTTCAAAAATTCTTTTGACAAGTAATTCATGAAACTGAAATATTGAAATTATATTATGATTCCTCTGTATATATAGTATTTATTTACTGAAAGAATTTTTGAAGAGAAAAGTAATTATAATATATTCATAAATATAGTTTAGTATGTAAAATAAAATATATGAATTGTTATTTTATACTTTAAAGAAATCAATCATTATTATTAATTTTACATTTAAATACAAGTTTAGAATAGGTAAATGAACCTATGCAGTTCTCAAACAATAGAGTTATCATGAAAAAAGATGAATATAAAATGTTACAATTTAACTAAAGTACTACTAGCAGTTGAGAAAAATTCTTTTAATATGCATTTTTTTCTCATATGCTTAAATTTTTTCTCAACTGCTATTAGTGCTTTAGTTAAATTGTAACATTGTATAAGAGTATAAGCAGTGTTTAGAACAAGTTGACTAATGAATATAAAATACTAATATAAAAAAAAATTGAATAAATTCAAACAAAAATTATTTTTATTGATATTTAAAAAATAAAAGTTTTATTAGGACTTGAACCCAGATTATTTGCACAAATTTAGCTATGTTGCTGATACAGCTATTCAAATGTCAACATTTTTAATGAAATTATGGTAATTAAAGGAAATATTGAAACTCACAAACTAAAAATTTATCAAAAAAAAGTCTAGTGTCTACACCTAAAATTTTGTCAGATGAACCAACACTTGAACAACTATTATCATGCAAAATTTTGTCCAATCAGTAAGTCACAGTTGATCCCTTGTAATATGTTTTTGATTGGATATCATATATTTATTAGATGAAAACCATTTGACTGAAAAAAAATTCTATTGACATGTCCATGCTTAATTCACATACTTTATTATTAAATTCAAAAAAATTTCAATTGAATCAAAATTTTTAGGAAACACGTAAATAATATAAGTTTTTCTATACCAAATTTAGTTTGTTAATTGAAGAATGTGATTTGTAGAAGGTGAAAGGACTCCCAGTTTCCTTCATTTTGACCCTATTAGGATGAAATTTTCAACAAATCTTATATAACCTTTACATTCCAGATTTGGTTGAAATCAGTTGAATGATGTGATCTGTAGAGGCATTTTTAGAGAAGGGAATTCTTTTCTGTGTCTCTTAATTTTAGTCCAATTTGATCAAAAGTTTAAAAAATTTAATAGAGATAAGATTTATTTATATTCTGAATTATTTATATTGAAAAGAGATTTATTTATATTCTGAATTATTTATATTGAAAAGTGATTAGATAATATGATTTATCCCTTATTTCTCTCTTTTATTTTGAATCTCATTATGCTGAAATTTTCAGAGGTTTTTAAGCATTCTAAGAAGTACATATATATCATATTTTATTGAAATCAATTGAATGGTGTAATCCAGGGGTGGCCAATCTTTTATAGTTCATGCGCCAATTTTTTCATTTTTAGTTAAGATGCACCATACAAACTTATACTACTTTTCAGCTCTTTTAAAATATGGTAATATGGATATATTTAACAGTATGTGGGACCCAGGACGATAATGACAGGCATTAGGCCTAAATACAGTGATAGTCAGGTTCTGACACCAGTTGGTATTGTTATATATGATGCCAACAAACACGAGCGGTATGAAGTGGAGCGCAGACAAGGACGGGTAATAATGGTGCTGTTCGGCAAATTGACACGAAGACTATGTTCATCGAAGAACAGCTTCCTTTATTTAGAGAGAGAGATCTCCATCACAATACATGTGAATGATGATCACCCGATTTAGAGAAAGAGATACTTGACACAAAAATTTCACGAATTTTTGTCAGGTAGACGTTATTCGTGTCTGTCAGACATGAATAACGGTGATAATAACAGTCTTTAGTCTCTGATTTAAAGTCTTTAGTCCCTTGATTAGAATTCAAATTCAGGAGAAAACAGAAATCTTCGGTGGAACAAAAGGTTGAAGAAGTGCACAACTAACAACTAATTGCTGGATGTGTATGTCCGGGTAGTTGAGAGTTATGGAGAATTAAAAAGCGGCAGCGAGGAAGATACAGCTTGTAGGTGATTCTCGGTAAGTCAAACGAGTGAAGAACCAGGAAAATTTTATGGTGATACAATCGGTGACAAAGACAAGGTCATCACAGAAAGAACATCGAAGAACAATTTGAGATCTCGGAGAATAGGCATCGAAAAGCAAACGTTGTGAAACAAGCGTCATATAACAAGCGGAAAGTCACCTAGAACCAACAGCTGCCCCGATTGAGGGCGGCAATGGCTCTTAAATACCCGTGACCTTTTCTGACCGTTTTTCCCTGGGAGAGAATTTAGATGTTTATTTCTCGAATATTCGCGGAGTCAGGTGTCCAATCCGTGACTATTTGGCGAACACCTGATGTAAACATTCTTAGCGATTTATTGTTATTGTGGATGAAGTTCGCGAGTTGATCGATATTCTTCAGAGTTGTTTGACAGAACTCTCCTGATGTAAACATTCTTAGCGATTTATTGTTATTGTGGATGAAGTTCGCGAGTTGATCGAAATATCATCTATAATGTCATTGTATTTCTTCGGAGTTGTTTGACAGAACTCTTTTTTTTTGTGTGCTTTTTGTTTCTCCCTTGTTTGACCTATATTTGACCGACAGAGGAGGATAAATTACGTATAATTTGGGTTCCGTAATAAGTTACGTATAATTTGGGTTATTTTATGCATAACTGTGGAGAATCACCCCACAGTTATGCATAAATAATTTATTATATAAATAGTAATAATAACACTTTTAGCGATTTTAAATAAAAGAATTTCATATAGACAAAATAAATATTAATTATTTTAATGAGACTTTTGAAATGCTTTGCTTTTGCTAAGCTTGTAATGTTTGGAGTTAAATCAGTTACAAAAAGTATTAAACAGTTTTCAAATTTGAATCAGTCAATTGTGACCATAGTTTGTTCTATATCATTTTCATGGATGAAAATGCTTGTTTGCATCTGTATGTTGTTCCAAAATGACAGATATAACTCTCAAAGCAAACTTTAAAAAACTGCATATTTGCATTTATAAATCCCTTTTCACTTACTGAACAACAAATCTTGACGATGCCTCGTAACATACAAATGGAACTTAGTGATCTCAAAACCAATTCTTTATTAAAAATGAAATTTAATGAACTTCTACCAATCCCAGATGCTTCTGATATAATGAATTTCTGGTGATCATTACCCTGTGAATATTTTTCAGAACTGAGAAAATTTGCTCAGAGTTATATCTGATAATGTTTAAAATGATAAAATAATTTAAATAAATTATTTAATAATAAATTTTATTTTTTGAAATAATATTTTTATAATTGGCTACCCATTACTTTGCAAAAGAAAATGAGCAAAAAAAAAAGCAGATGATGTCAGCAAGTGCCAGTTTAATGAAATGTGGGAAAATGAGTTCTTATTTATTGCGGGTCCTTCAGGAAAACTGTTGTGCATTGTTTGTGAAAGCACTCTCTCAGATAATAGAAGAAATGATTTTAACAGAGACTATAGAAAACATCAAGGCGAATTAGAAGAAAAACTGAAGTTATTTCTTGGGTCTGAGTTATGGAAAGAATATCTGGTTAAGAAAAAAGATGAAATAAAAAAGGGACAAAACATATTTGTGAAAGAAAGTTATGAAAGTGTGGCAATGTTGGAGGCATCTTATGAAATTGCCTTTTTATTGGCCAAAGAACACAAGCCTTTCTCTGATGGAGAGGAAGTTGTTAAGCACTGTCTCGAAAAATTTGCAAAATGTCTTGGTGATAAAAATGTTGAAAGCAAATTAAACAAAATTGCTCTATCCCAACAAACAATTACAAGATGTATCAAAGAACTTTCCCATAATGTTACTGAGCAATTGAAAGACCATGTTCATGCTTGTTCTTTCTTTTCTTTAGCCTTGGACAAATCCACTGACATATGTGATGTAGCTCAGTTAAGCATTTTTATAAGAGGAATTGATGATAATTTTAACATCTTTGAAGAACTTATAGGTCTTGAGTCACTTCATGGAAAAACCAGAGGATCAGACATATTTGACAAAGTAAAGTCATGTCTAAAAAATCAATAACTAGATTGTAGCAAGCTCATCAGTATTTGCACTGATGGAGCACCGTCAATGGTAGGTAGAGTTTCTGGGACTATACTTGAAAGGTTTTTAGGTCGTTCTCTACTAAAGTATCAGTGTATAGTACATGAAGAGTCTCTGTATGGAAAAACTCTAAATTTGAAGCATGTTATGATACCAGTTGTAAAATGTGTGAATAAAATAAGAGCAAAAGAGTTAAACAGAAGAGAATTCAGAGAATATTGTGAACTGTTAGATATGAAATATGGTGAACTCATCCTTCATTGTGAGGTATGCTGGATTTCTAAAGAACAAGTTCTCAGTAGATTTTGGAAATTAAAGGACAGTTCATAATTTTCTGGAAGATAAGAATGAGCTACATGAAGAAAAATCTTGTTATGTGATGTGAAATAGCTATTTGATTTAGAATTTTTAGTTGATGTTATCAGCCACCTCAATGATCTAAATTTGAAACTGCAGGGCAAAAACAAATTGTTTCCTAGCTTAATAAATGACATTAGTGCATTCAAAATGAAATTAAAATTGTTCATTTCTCAGTTAAAAAACGGGAATTTAAGTCAATTTCCACATTAAAAAATCATAGTGAATCTGTTGAAGATAATGGAAACTTTATTGAATATACTAAGAAACTCAAATTATTGCAAGAGTCCTTTAACAGTTATTTTAGCAATTTTGCCAAAGAAGAAAACTGCATATTTGCATTTATAAATCCCTTTTCACTTACTGAACAACAAATCTTGACGATGCCTCGTAACATACAAATGGAACTTAGTGATCTCAAAACCAATTCTTTATTAAAAATGAAATTTAATGAACTTCTACCAATCCCAGAAGCTTCTGATATAATGAATTTCTGGTGATCATTACCCTGTGAATATTTTTCAGAACTGAGAAAATTTGCTCAGAGTTATATCTATCCAAACGAACACAGCCAAACTTCCCCTGGCGGATAAAGTCTATATTAAATTTTCTAAACGATTATTTTTGAAATTAATGCTACGGTGCCACCATCTGTTAAATTAATAATTAATTAATTTAGAATTTAGAACTAAGGTGGCGCCATCTGTAATTAAATGATTAAACAATAATTTTTAAATTAATTTTCCCAAAATAAAATTTTGCCACCGCACCGGACTCGAACCGGGATCCTTGGGATAGCACCCCAATGCCTTAACCGATTAGACCATGGTGACCTATGACAGAATTCCATTTCGGGAAGCTTATATAATGATTACTATGGATACTTAGTTTCGGCCATGTCCGATAAAGTAAGTCTCCATAGTAATCATTATATAAGCTTTCCGAAATGGAATTCTGTCAAAGGTCATTGTTTTCAAAAAATAAAATTTATTATTAAATAATTTATTTAAATTATTTTATCATTTTAAACATTATGAACATTCGAAAACAGTTCTATAAGTTTAAGATAAGATTTCTATTTTCATGAAGGCCTAATGCAGTTCTATAATTATGTTTAAAAATCATATATATATATATTTTTTTTTTCCATAGAGAATTTTCGTCTCCTTTTCGTAATATATTATATCTGATAAAATACTAAATCGCTTCCCACCATAAAACAGTCGATCAGCTGGCAATCACACACACAGCCAAATATCTCATTATGAAAGCTTTACAGATAATCAGTTAAATTTTAAGAATATACCTACTATACGTAAATAAAAAAAATGATAGTTTTTAAAAAAAAAAACACATACAAATATATCGAATAATTGCAGGTTTCAGTAGTCAGCAAATTAGAGGCGTGAGCAAAAACTTGACATACGCGTTCAAAATGAAAAAATTTATTTTTAAATTTACCGAACTCAGCTTTCATGAAAACAGAAATCTTATCTTAAACTTAAAAGAACTGTTAATAAAAACACATAAGATTGAAAACAGAGAATTGTTCACAACACATCAAATCAGAAGTCCTTCAAATATTATGACACGAGAGTCAGTTTAAACTGATTGAAAACTGTGTGAGGAAGTTAACTCTGACTATTTTATTTTATTATGCACTCTTATTATTTATCATTATTTTCATTATTATCTAACGTATTATACTTTACTTTAAGAGTTGACTTACTTCCACACTCTCCGTCGTAATAGTTGGCAATCATGTGATACGGAATTGGGAACCGTCCTCTGGAAGAGCTGTCCTGGCTAATGACGTCATCTTATCTAACTAATTTTCCACTGGTCCGATGAGAGAATATAAAAATGATCCGTATTGATGCTATGTTCACGGTATAATTAAATTGTAAAGAGGATGACATGAATGAATAACTCTGTAAGCTAATAAATTTAAACTTTTTAAGTATATTTATGTAAATGAAGTTACACGGGACTGTATGTCACTCGGATATAAAAGCCTACGAAAACGGCAACATAGCGAAGTGTTGTATCAAGGTAAAAGTTGACTAAGTGACATTCGAATTCTTGTAAAGATCTACGATTGTTTGAAGTTTGTATTGGAGGTAGAGGTAGTAGAATTTAAGTAGTATTTAAGGTTCTTTTTTCATGAATAATTGATTGTTAATATTTGAATTTGATTAAACAAGTTTTGCTGAGTAATTTATTGTTGCTTTATTATAGTTCCAATAAAGCATTTATTTACACTCTTGTAAGTGTTTCAAGTCTAACAAATTTATATTTTTTATCATCTAACTAGTTTGAGAAATTTTTTTCAATTTATTAGCATAAGTTTTCTAACATCATTATTTGTTCTAGTCCTAACACTTAATCGGTACTTTTAGTTGTAAGTTCTGATTTCCGGTTTCGTTTTGTCACTTAGATGTTACATTGTTGTTAGATATTTTGTAGTTAATTATATTTAAGTTAGAATTAGTTTAAGACCTGAGCTTAGGCCGAACTCTGGAATTTGCAGTGTCATTAGACCGTTAGGTTTAGATTATAATTAATAGTATTGATATTCGTTAAAATCCACGACTTTGCAACTGGTGACATATGTCACATTTGCCGGTGCCTGTTGCTTCAAGATCAAACAAGTATAATAAATGTGCCCTCTAAAATTCAGTAGTAGGTTAATTGTGTGTTTATATTGATATATAGTATATATAAATTCTATAAGAAATTTTTTAAAATTTTCTCTGAGGTTCAATGCACCACTTCTAATCATGCAATGTGCCACTTTTGGCTCATCACCACAGGTTGGCTACCCCTGATGTAACTTGTAGAAATGTCTGTGGAGGAGGAAAAGATAAATGACACTTTTATCAATTTTTGCTATTTTCAAATTGCTCTAGTTTTTTTATTCATTAGATTTGAAGTTTCAAATTTGGCATTCAATGTCTTATTGAATCAAAATTCATTTTGATTCAATAATGAATAATTTTCTTGAATATAATTGTCAGACTAATAATAATTAACTTTGAACAAAAGTTAGAAAAACTTTGACTGTAATAATTCCCATAATAAGCATTTGTCACTGACTATAGTATTTTGTTTAGAGTTACTAGTTCTTTTTATTATATCATGATATAATAAAATATAAACACAAAAAATAATTCTTATTATATAATCATGCTCTTACATATTTCAAACTATATCCTAGAAACATTTTTCAGTATCTGGATAAATGTGTGAATTTTCTGGAATACTCTTCATTTAAATATTGTTAGAAAGTTCTCATTTTTTATAGATTAAATTTATGTAATCATTTCCAGGAACAGATTGCTGCATAACTATGAGAATTAGATGTATTCTTAAAGTACTCTGTATATTTTCAAATTTTAATTTTTTAAGCTTATCATTATATTTAAAATTGAATTAATTCTGTAAAACTAAAAGATAAATTTTAAAGAGTAATATTCTTATATTATTCTGATTATATTTGTTATGATTATTATTTTGTTATAGAACAAATTCTGATTCAGCACTTCATCAAAGTGCAACAAATCCACAGGAGAACTTCCATAGTGCCAATTCTCCTTTGAGCCAGAGACGTGGAATTGGTAAGATCATTTATTTAATTACAGTAAGACCCCATTTATTATTTTATGTTCCAACAAAATCAAGTGCTAAATGAAACAGCAATGTATATAAGGGAGATAGGTGAAACAAGACACTGAATTAAAAAAATATACATATTTTTTATTTTATTTTGTAAGACTTATTATTATTATTGTATTACATTAATTATAGATATTTTTTATTGCTAATATTGATTTGTATTCATAAATCATTTTTGAAAATCAAAAATATTCGAGTAAATAATTTATATTTGTTATGAGAAAGGCTCTTCCTCATTTGACACTTTTTGTTTTTTTGTTAATTAAGAAGTTATCTAACATTGTTTGCCTTTTCCTCTTTCGTTCAGCAAGCAAGTGTCAATAGCCAGTCATCGCAACCCATAACACTTCATCTTGCCTTCAAACTTCTATCAAAATTTGAATCATTTTGCATAAACTGATCCATAATTTCCGTAATAGTGACTGAACTTGTTTTGAAAAAATCTGTTGCAAGTTCCTTTTGCTTCTCATTTTCAGAAAGGCTAACTTACTCATCTTCATGTGATTTTGGATTTGCATGAGCATAACAATTTGAAAAACTGCACTAAAGTGAGTAAAAAAAAATATTGAATTTGAAAAAACTGTGTTATATCGAAACAGCGTTAAACGGAGTAGCATTAACCAGGGTCTTACTGTAATTTAAATTTCTAAAATTATTTATTTATTTGTAAAATAATAATATAATAAGTATATTTTGATTTTTTTAATTGAAAAAATTCTGTTAAATTATGAACTAATTAAAACAAAGCACTAATTGCAAAGCACTTAAAACAAAGCACTAATTGCAATTAACTTCAAAAAATATTAATAAACGTTTATTAAAAAAATTTTTTATAATTTTTTTTAATAAATGTTTATCATTTTTGAATTTAACTGCAATTATTACTTTGTTTTAAAGTGTATATTTTGATCTGTATTATTTTGAATAATACTTATTAAAGTCTTTGAAATGGTTGGAAAATTTTTAAAAATTATAAAGTTGTTATATACAGGTTATCCTCAATTTATGACTAGTACTTATGATAGTGATGTCATTGATAAATTCTATTATTGATCAGTGCAATTGACTAGGTTTGCTGTGGCATCTGTAGACATCAGTTAGCATGGAAAGGCAAAGACAAAGTTGCACTTTAGCTGCTTCTGGGTCTTGGTATTTTCTCCAAACTTCTGAGTATATCTTCTCTTAATAATAACCTACCCTTCTCACAGATCATTGTCTGAGTTACTGGATCTGTCTTTATCTATCTTTATATAATCCAGGTGAGAAGTTGCTTTTCCATCTGTTTATTGATTAAAGATCTATCCTTATCAGAAATCTTTATTACTCTAGCAGACATCTAGCACCCATAATCTCTTTCTGTTACAAAGCATTGCCAAGTTGTCCTAGAATACTTGTTTTACCTTTCTTCAGTTTATCTATAATTTCTTTCTTTTTCTCTATGCTCAATCAAGTATTCTTCTTTCCTGAATTATTCCTCTGTTCATTTCTCTTTGAACTGATCTCTAAATTTCACTCAAAAAAAAAAAAATCAATAACAACTATGGATGCATAAATTTTTTACTTTCTTTTCAGAAAGTAAAAAATTTTGGTTGTTTTAATTTGCTGTTCGTGTTTTTTGTTTTAATTTTCAATTCTGATTGAAAAATCAGAATTGAAAATTAAAACAAAAAACACGAGCAAACATCAAAACAGCCCAACAAGAACTGACAAATAACCATGCAAATGACAAATGACATCACACAATTCCATGCACATGCATGCGCCTTCTGTGAAATTCAACTGTCAAATTACAAGACTGACGAATTACGGGACATCGAATTGTGACGTACCACTGTAGCAGCTGAGGAAGGTACCAAGTACATTGAAAACATATCTGTATAAAGTTTTTGACTGCTTAAAGGGCTTTGTATTTTACTTTTAAGTCTCTTTTGTAGAAGAAATAGATTGCCAAGCTCTCCAGAGAGACAAAAGATGGAACTAAATAATGACAATTTACCAAAGTCAATCACAACAGTGTGGCTCTGAGCAGTGATAAATAATTGTTAAAAATTTTAATGTATTAAGTTATTTATTTAACAATGCCATTTTTTTAATAACTAGTGAAATTATTTTTATTTTTTTTTCAAATTATAAAAAAAAAAAAAAATTAAGGGAAAAATTTTGTTTTTTTCTTTCTAACAGTTAATGATGTGGATGGCTCTCTTACGATAGATGGTGGACCGATGAAGAATTATTGGGATCCAAAGAAGGTGTGAAATAAATAAGTATATGTATTGTTTTGGTTTAATTGACAATTTCTTACTTTGATATATTTACTACAACTTTTTTATTATGTCAGTTAATCAGTTATAACATTTATTTAAAAAGTTTGCCATCAGGAAGGAAAAATAATCTTATTATTGGGTGATATTTTAAAATAATTTAATTGTAATGAAATAAAAGAAGTTATGAGAACAAAAATGTGCTATATTTATTTTAAATTAAACTCAACATCATTTATAGGTTACTGTCAGAATTAGATATACATAATATATACAGTTATCTATATTCCACCAAATTTTATAATTTAACATTTATATTATTTTATTTTTTTCTGTCAACATAATGACAGAAATAGCAAAAAATAGCATTTTTGATCTTGACTTATTTTCTATTATTTCATTACAGTTATTATAACATTATCATGAACAAATGATAAGATTAAAAATTTTAAGTTATAAAATTGAGTTGATTGAAAAATATATGTATATTTATACTATGAAGATCAACTTTTTCATCTACTGTAAATATTAATTAGGACAGTTATGAGTAAAATATCAATCCATTAATGTCTTCTGTCATTAGCAACAGACTGTCTTACTTCCTCAGTCCCGGCCAAAATCGTGTGAAGTTCCTGGAATAAAGTAAGTGAAATCGTTTAAAATAAATAAAAAATATTTCTTTTTATATTCTAAATTTAAAATATACTGTTAATATTGAAATATTGAAACACTGAAGTTAAAATTTTTGTTAAAT
This sequence comes from Olivierus martensii, assembly GCA_000484575.1. Taxonomy (NCBI): domain Eukaryota; kingdom Metazoa; phylum Arthropoda; class Arachnida; order Scorpiones; family Buthidae; genus Olivierus; species Olivierus martensii. The sequence continues at coordinate 5,293 of AYEL01059722.1, read as the reverse complement.
AATGATAATGATTTTTTTAATAATTTTCTAAAACTAGAAATACAGTAAGACCCCGCTTAATGCTGTTTTGATAAAACGTGGTCTTTTTGAATTCAATATTTTTTTTTATTCACTTTGGCATGGTTTTTCAAACTGTTATACTCACATAAATCCAAAATTGCACAAAGACAAGAAAGTTTGTGTTATTGAAAATGAAGAGCAAAAGGAACTTGCAACAGATTTTCTCAAAACAGTTTAGTCACTATTACGGAAATTATGGATCAGTTTATACAAAATGATTCAAATTTTAATAAAAGTTCAAAGACAAAGATGAAGTGTCATGGATTGCAATGTTGGGCTATCGACAATTGCTTGCTGAACGAAAGAGAAAAGGTAAACTACATTAGATGACTTCTTAATTAACAAAAAACAGAAAGTATCAAATGAGGAAGAATCTTTCTCATCACAAAAATAAATTATTTATTCGAATATTCTTGATTTTCATTGAATACAAATCGATATTAGCAATAAAAATGTCTATAATTAATGTAATATAATAGTAATAATATATGTAATACAAATCGATATTAGCAATAAAAAATGTCTATAATTAATGTAATATACAAATCAATATTAGCAATAAAAAATGTCTATAATTAATGTAATACTATACAAATCGATATTAGCAATAAAAATGTCTATAATTAATGTAATACAACAGAAATCGATATTAGCAATAAAAAATGTCTATAATTAATGTAATACAATATAATAATAATATTATGTTTCAAAATAAAATAAAAAATAATACATATATTTTTTTAATTCACTATCCTGTTTCACCTATCTCCATTATTTACTTGTTAAAATGACTTCATTTAATGCTGTTTTGTTTAGCTCTTGATTTCATTGGAATGTATCCCCTGCATTAAACGGGGTCTTACTGTATGTGTGTGTATATATATATATATGATTAGAAAGGAAGTTATTTAAGTTTTTCCTAATTTAATAACCACATATTTAAATTAGATAGTTCATTTACTGTTGTTATTATATTAGCATTGAAAAACATTAAATTTTATAAAAATATCTTCTTACCTAAAATCTAAAATTATTCATAGAATTTATTTTTGCTCGTTAATAATTTAAATATATTTTTAAATTGTCATAAAATCTTTATTGGTTTACCTAAAATCTAAAATTATTCATAGAATTTATTTTTGCTCGTTAATAATTTAAATATGTTTTTAAATTGTCATAAAATCTTTATTGGGTGTGTGTGTGTGTAAGTGTGTGTGTGTGTAAGTGTGTGTGTGTGTGTGTGTGTGTGTGTGTGTGTGTGTGTAAGTGTGTAAAAAGATCTTTCATTATTTGGAAAGAAGAATTCAAATTTTCAGTAGTTCTTATAATGCAAAAGTCAGTTATAGAAATATGAAAATCAGAAAGTAATGATTTAAGCATAAACAAAAAACTTTTAATAAAAAATTCAGTCTATGTATATTATAAACTTTCTTATATTGTAAAATTATTTAAAATTATATATCATACAAAATAATGATTCTATATGAAATTTGATTGATAAATATAATTGTATAGAGCAGGAAGTGTTTTACATGATTAGATAATGATTATGAGAAAAATTACTTTAAAATCTGAAATTGAAAACTCAATTATTTGATTATTTGAGAAATAAATTCAATTATGAGAATTATAGTGTAGCATAAGGGCAGTTCAAAAAGTAACTTTTGTTTGTTTTTAGCAGGAAACAGTCAAAAGGATGCACATGTGCAGAGCAGTATAAAGTGATTAAGTCATTATCAAGCCATGATGTTTTTAATTGACAATTATTAATTTACCAAAATTTTACAGTTCAAGGCAGGATAATGCAGAAGGACACATCACAGTAAAATAGATATTAAATTTTATTATGGAAGCAATTTTGGCCTTAAATTTAGACCCTCATCAATCACAACTACAGAGTACAGCATTTGAACATAGATGGAAAATGCATTTCATAAAAACATCACCATAGCAACCAATATGTCAATAAAAATTAAACATTTGTACAATAACAGGTAGATGTGCATTAAATATAATATCATATAATATCAAAATTATAATATGTTTTTAATTAACTCTATATGTTAACATATAGAGTTAATTAAAACTACATAAATAGCATTATTAATAACAACAATTAAAAAGAAAATGGAAAATCATAAAATATAAGAAATCAAATTAAAATTTGCAAACAAGTAATAAATATATGTAATTGAAGTCAGAAATCACCTTGTATACCTCCAAAATAACCATAAGAGAATCAAAGATTTAACAACATTTAATACTACCAATAAACAAATACTTCTCACACTATATCTATGCTTGACTTATGTATCCTGGCTCAATTCTATTAATGCCCTGCCTATTTTGGGTTTTTTTTTTATATATTTATAAACTTTCAGTCATCTTACCCTTCAGTGGTTCTTAAATAATCTTTTCTAAACTTGCCAGTGACTGTCAATGTCAAATTGTAAGGCCCTCTGTGCAAAGCAGAATTTTCTAATTTTTTATCAATATCATTCATATGTTCTTTAATTTGTTTGTTTAAGATCTTGATATATATCCAACATAAATTTCATTTTTTTTTCTATGTCTTTATTCCTAAGTGGAATTTCATGCATCCCTGCGCCATATTTCTATCAAATACTTATCGGTTCTCATGGTGTTAAATAACATATTTTTATAATTACAGTTTTCTCTCTGTAGCATTTTTCAATTTTTTCTTAATTTTTAACATAGATGGATTTATATCAATAACATATAATAATAACATTGCATCTTCAAAGGGATTTTCATTGTTTTTATTATTATCCAATTTTTTCTTCATTTGAATTTTTCTCCATAAATTCCAAATTGTTTTTCTCTTATAATCATGGGCTTCTGCTTGGATACACATCCATTCCAATTCCTCTTGTCTAGCCTGTTATGAATTGCAATGTGTAATAAAAAAAACTATTTGGAATCCCAACTATTTTATAATATATCCTTCTGCATTATCCTGGTTTATACTACTTATTAGAAAATACCAAAATTTTGGTAAATCTTGTATTTTCTAATAAGTAGTATAGTGATAATGGTTATTATGAACTATTAATTTGCATTGAGTAACCAGTGATTTAAAATGAATAGTATCATCAATGATCTTACCAACTGTGAAGTGCATGCCAGTTAAAATGAATAGTATCATCAATGATCTTACCAACTGTGAAGTGTGTTATTCGTTTAACATGCTTTTTCTGAAATTTATAGCACAAGGTGCCACAATCAATTCTGAAATGTATTATGAAACAGTACAAAATCTTTAGGATTTAAAAAAAAAGGTGCAGTATGCTGACTTCCAGTATCATCTTACTGTACGACAATGCATACCCACTCATACTCAAGCAATATTTCAAAGTTTCAACTGGTATGTTTGATTATCTGCCATTCAATACTGATCTTACTCTGAGCAACTATCAGTTTTTCTGACACATTCATTCACACAGCACTTCAAAAATATTGAGTTGAAAACTCGCATTCAGATGTGGGTGAACTAACAGACAGCTGATTTCTTTAGTAATGGTATTGATAAGTTGTTTCCTAATATTATAAATATCTAAATTTAGGTGATGAATATGTGGAAAAGTAATTTAAATATGTAAATGTTTTTTATACATAATATTTTTTGCCATACTACTAATAATTTTTACCCAATTGGAAGTTATTTTCCAATCAACCCTCATATATAGTCTGAATACAGGTAATCCTCGACTTATAACTACTCATACTTATTAAAGTGATGTAATCAGTAAATTCTATGATTGTCAATGCAATTCATATATGAATGAGTCTATGCACAATGGTCTAATGCAGCATTTCCCAAACTTTTTCTATGACAGAACATTTCACAAATTCTGAAATTTTTACGGAACACCTTAATTATTTTATAGTATAGGTAGATATTAATATTAAATAAATTAGGCAGGCAAATATAAGAGTTAAGAAAACAAAACAAACATGTATTATTATGTGAAGTGTGTTATTCGTTTAACATGCTTTTTCTGAAATTTATAGCACAAGGTGCCACAATCAATTCTGAAATGTATTATGAAACAGTACAAAATCTTTAGGATTTAAAAAAAAAGGTGCAGTATGCTGACTTCCAGTATCATCTTACTGTACGACAATGCATACCCACTCATACTCAAGCAATATTTCAAAGTTTCAACTGGTATGTTTGATTATCTGCCATTCAATACTGATCTTACTCTGAGCAACTATCAGTTTTTCTGACACATTCATTCACACAGCACTTCAAAAATATTGAGTTGAAAACTCGCATTCAGATGTGGGTGAACTAACAGACAGCTGATTTCTTTAGTAATGGTATTGATAAGTTGTTTCCTAATATTATAAATATCTAAATTTAGGTGATGAATATGTGGAAAAGTAATTTAAATATGTAAATGTTTTTTATACATAATATTTTTTGCCATACTACTAATAATTTTTACCCAATTGGAAGTTATTTTCCAATCAACCCTCATATATAGTCTGAATACAGGTAATCCTCGACTTATAACTACTCATACTTATGAAAGTGATGTAATCAGTAAATTCTATGATTGTCAATGCAATTCATATATGAATGAGTCTATGCACAATGGTCTAATGCAGCATTTCCCAAACTTTTTCTATGACAGAACATTTCACAAATTCTGAAATTTTTACGGAACACCTTAATTATTTTATAGTATAGGTAGATATTAATATTAAATAAATTAGGCAGGCAAATATAAGAGTTAAGAAAACAAAACAAACATGTATTATTAAAAACATTAAATCCAATATACTGCCTAAATGGTTCATAAATAAGCAAAAATATCAGCACTATGGCAGGATACACTTTCATAAGTACAATAAAAGAACACTTAAACTGTAGAAGCGCTTTTGATTTATTGAAAAATCTTCCTCAGCTACCATCACAACGTTAATTTCAAAACATGTTCCAAAGAACGCCAAGAGAAACATTCTTAACATTACGAACTCTTTTTTGTTGTCATAGCGACAACAGTTACAGATTTAAAATCTATCACTACACCATTTCCAAGCGTTATTAATGGAGGTAGGGTCCAGCTTGTTAATTGGTTTAATTAAATCATTCCTCTTATTGTAGATGGTGAGCGATTCCGCTATTCTACCTTTTTTGATATCATGCTCTTTATGGATCACTTTAGCATCATTCCATTTCACTTGTAGGTCGTTTGTCAGGGCC
>AYEL01059719.1:0-38466 GCA_000484575.1 Olivierus martensii | reverse complement strand
AAAGAACAACTTTTCTTTTCTGTCTTGTCATTTTTTTATCAAAATTAATTAACCACTTCTCAAAAATCTCACTTGTCATCCATGATTTCTTATTGTATTCATAGTCAACTTCTAATGACTTCACTCCTTTAAAATATCTTGGCTGCTGGCTTTTACCTATAAGCAAAATTTTAAGTTTTTCTTTTCCAGACATATTGGCACAAAGGACAACAGTTATTCGTTCCTTGCTATTTTTACTTCCATAGCATTTATCATCTTTAAAAGTTAGAGTCTTATTTGGTAAACATTTAAAATGTTTCATTCATTAAAAACATTATCAAGCTGATACTCCTGTAAAAGTTGGTTTTAAAATTGTAGCTTTCCACTGGCTACAATCTGTGTCAGATACACATCCACTTTCTCCAGAAATAATTTTTCCTTTGATTCTGTGACGCTTCTTAAATTTATCTAACCATCCAGAACTTGCTTGGAACTCCTCATGTTCTAAATTCTGTGCATATTCCATTGACTTTTCCTTTATGAGTGGTCCTGAGACAGGCATGTTTCTGTCTCTCACCATCTTCAGCCATTTCAACACTGCTTCATCCACGTCATCGTACTTACATGTCCTTAATCGTTTTCTGTCAGCTCCTGCAACTTCATGACTTTTTAAAACAGATTCCTGATTCTTTAGTATTGTTGACACTGTACTTTGTGGAATCGCGAATTTCTGTGCAACATTTTTTTTTCTCGCTTCACAATCCACATCTTTTAACAATTCCACTTTTACCGCAACACAACCACTTACTCTTTGACGTGGTAAACATTTTAGTAGAACTGAGCAAAGACTACCTAAAATCTCTCGGTTCAGTTTTGGTTTTAAGCCAATTTACACAAGTAACATACAAAACCGAAACAAGCCCTAGAACTTTACAATAACCCCCTCTACAATACAAATCACACATCCATTTTGTTTATTTGTCGGCTTTTTCTACCCAGACCCAATCTAGACTCCTTGCCTTATCCTTTTCCCTCACTTTCCCTCGCCTCTGAAATGAAAAATTTCGATATATAGAAACAAATTTCAATGGAAATTTTACAGAGTAACAAAAAACTTTGATATATGGAAAATTTCGATATATAGAAGTTTGAAAAATGGAGGTCTGACTGTATATATATAAAATGCAATGTTTGTCTACTTGTCTATCTGTTCTGCATTAGCTCCCACTCTATTTGATCATCAAGATTTGACCAAACTCTGGTTGACTTGCCATGACCCTCTGGGTACAAAGGTTACCCAAAATCTAAATTGCCCAAGAGATGGGGCACATCGGGGTTGTTCTCTCTTTCTGTTTGTTCCACTTAGTTTCTCACACCATTTGACTTACTGGTACCAAACTTGGCAAGGTCACTCTGCAGGTAACATAGTGTACTCTTGGTCAAAATTGCCCAGAGTTGGGGCATTTTTGGGTCATAATTTAAAATATATGTTTAAATCTTTTAGCCTGTGGTTCTGATTATTTTTGACATTGCAAAATATAAATAGGGATGATATCATGTCACAAGCATGACATTACTGCAGTTGTAACAATGAATGATGTTGCAAAAGTCATCAATGTGTGAAATCATTATGACACAAAAATTACTGACACCAAAAAAAATATATTTGTACAATTACTTGAATGTTATAACATTGCAATGCCTGGCAGCATGTTGCAATGAAAAAATAAAAAAATAAAATGTTAATTTTGGCAGTCTTTGGGTGGGATTCTTCTGCCCTTATAATGTATAAACAAGAGATAAGCACACGAATTAAATATAAACAAATAAATAGAGAGAGTTCCTTGCTAGAATAGAGTGTAGTCTTTCTTTCTTACTGAGTATAGTGTTTTTTTTTCATTTGCTGAGTTTATCAACAAAACACCAAATAAATAGAGAGAGTTCCTTGCTAGAATAGAGTGTAGTCTTTCTTTCTTACTGAGTAAAGTGTTTTTTTTTTCGTTTGCTGAGTTTATCAACAAAACACATATATATATATATATGCACTTCTTAATAGAATCTTGAAATGAGTCATGATTAGTTTTTAAATACACAATTACTAAATATAATGGTGTTAATGGAAACTTGCTAAGTCCAAGGACAGAACGTGTTTTCAATATACTTCATTCTTTATTAGAGGAAAAACTAAATTTATTTTGATTTAAGTATTAAAATACAGTCGATTCTTGGTATTCGCAGATTCACTATTCATGTATTTGACTATTCCCGAAAATTTATTTGTAACCACAAATTTGATTTTTGTGATACTTTTGCACTTATTCGTGGATTATCGCTGAGCGGCGAAAATACTGTTCTAACTCTATATTTCCCATAGGCACAATGGTTCAGTATTCACAAAGAATTTACAGAACATAACTACTGTGAATAACGAGAATTGACTGTAGTAAAAAGTAATATTTGAACTTCCCCAGGAGTACATTGCACTCATGGGGAAGTTCAAACATTACTTTTATTACTTTATGGGGAAATTCTGGGACCTTCCCCATGAGTACATTATACTGATGGAAAAGGCCTCAGAATATGTATTTAATAGTTCCAAATTAGGAACTACTAAAATTCAGAAAAATAACTTAAAAACAATAGATAAAAAAGTTTCAAGAAACTTAAATTTTTAATGTTATGACTTCATTTCAAGAGCTTCTAACATGAAAATTAATAACCAATATAATAATTTTACCTTTAATAACACAACAAAAATTCCTGCAACAAATTTATTGCCAATAGTAATAGCAGTTTGTTTTTTTGCCACCCTGCTGGTGGGATTAGGAAAACGCTCTGCTCATGCGCAAAGGACTGAGCAAGTTTTCATCATTACTGCTCTCTGGACTGAGCAAGTTTTCAAAAGCAAAGCAGGACTCAAGTGTCCTGTGCCCGTCGATTGGCATGATTTTGGGAACAAACCGGCCTTTTAGATGAATGACTTCAATAGGAGTATGTATTTGCATCAAATAAAAAAAATGATCAAAATGGACTGAATGCATTTTGGGATCACACACTTCAATTGTTCTTTGAAAAAATTATATTACAAATATAAAAGAATATGTACTGATGATGAATTGTATCTGAAATTGCTTTAGTTTTGATTTTATTAGCCTGTTTTCATGATACTAAAAGCTGTCCATCCTAATTCTAAATTATAATGCATAGGATATATATATATAAAATAATAATAATAATCTAATGATGAAAATTGAAGTTTATTGTAGTGATAATCAAAAGTGTACTGCTTTCTCAAGTAATACAGTAAAGAACGGATTTAATTCTAAAGAATGTAAAAAGTTCTAGAGTTGAAAATGGCTATAGTGTAGCCAAAAATGTTTCTCTGAAAAGAGTTTTTAGTGAATAAAAAAGTTTTTTGGACTGCTAGATAGTGCTATCGTTTGATCATTAATCACTGTGGTAATAATTTTTCATAATGTTTAGAAAATAATAAATCAGTTAGACAAAAGTTTTAAAATAAAAAGCAGTAATAATGCATCAATAATATCATTGCTGCTAATAACTTAAATAGTTGTCATTATTATAGAAACTAAATATTGCTAATTCTAAATTCTGAATAATTCTAAATAATAAATATTGATTTTTAGAATTAAATACTAAATTTTAATATATACTGTAATTATAAATAGAAAACAAATACAAAATGTATATTGTAACATGCATTATCTGCAAATAAACCAGTTCATTGTAATAGATCAGATATTTGCACTTTACTGATAAAAAATAGTAAACTGCATATTTTATGGATGTTTTTACCCCAATACACAAAATTGTGTCAACTGCATTTTCTATACTCAAAGCAAAAATTTATAAATTCACACACACAAACATAAAAATTGAAGCGTAAGAATGTAAATTTGTGTAATAATAAAAAACAATATATTTATGGCATCCAGAATTTTATAGAAAACAAAGCTAGGACCCTGAAAATTTATATTTAAAAGACTAGGTTCCTGAGTTTATAGACAAAGTAAAATGCTTCAAAGAATCATTTTTATTCACATAAAATTTAATAATAAAATAAAATACAACAAAGCACTTTTGGATGTATGTCCAAAATCAGTGTAACAGCATTGGAACAAAAGAACATTTGAAGATAATTTAAAAACTTAACATGCATTAATAAATTCAACATAAGTTTAAGAATAAAAAAAATGCACATTACAAAATAATAAAATGCAAATATAAATAATATAAAGTAAAATAATAAAAAACATTAATAACTGCAAATTAAGTGGTGGATAAGAAAACTTCCATGCAGAGTTGTTATCAATTTTATTTAGTATGTGTTGGTTTTGGTTAAAAATATACCATTTTTCTTTAAAATCTATGAATGTATTATACAGATTGTTAATAATTTCAATATCATCCCAATATATTTTATAGTACAATATCATCCCGTAGGATCTTTGTATCATGCATAGTTGTAAATTCACCAAGGACAGTTTTACAAATACAGTTACATCATATTTATATTCCTGGATATATTTTCATAAAGAGAATTTAGTTTGTCCAGTGTAATAATGACTTTAAACTCATTATTATATTGGGCAAACTAAAATCCCTTTATGAAGGAACTAAACTCCCTTTACATCAGACAGTATTGGACTGCATATCTTTTATTAGAACTTATTATATACCTTTGCAATTACTGGTATTATATTTTTGTTTATTATTATGTAATAAGGAAAATATGTTACAATTCCTACTTGTGATTATCTTGTTGTTAATGTATTCCTCTATAAAAGGTATATGTCTAGCATTGGACTTCTAGTTTATTAATGAAAGGATATACTAGAATAATGTTATCAAGTATAACATAATATAAGGAAGCAAACTGAAAAATGGTAATAAATTTTAAAAAATAGTTGGATATGTACAAAATTAATGTATATAACATAGAGTGCAATGCTGAGTAAAAATAATGTGTACAAATTACTTCTGAGATCCTCAATATATGAAAATCAGCAGCATTATAAAAGTCACAATGAGCTGTTTGCCAATTTGAGTTTGAGGTGTGCAAGAGGAAAATCCAAATAATAGAATTTTAGAATATAACTAGTTGACATCATTTAACTGATAAATTGAGATGGAGAACAATTGGGAAGCTGGAAGTAGGCTAAAGTCAGGCAGAAGTAGTCAGATGGTTAAATGTTAGTTGTACTGTGGTTCACAGGCTGTGGAGTCAGTTTCAAATTTCTCAACAGCATCCAGGAGATACAGCAGTGAAAGATCAAGAATTACTAGTGCAATGGATAATTGATATCTTCAATTATTGGTTCAAAGGAACAGGAGTACTACTACACCACAGTTGCAGTCAGTCTTTCTGTGGCTATAGAAACACTGGATCTATTTCTACTATATATAGGAAGTTTCACAAAGGAGATCTATGTTAGGCTACTATTTAACTTACTGCTGATACTAGGAATAAATATAATATTTGGAAATAATAGTACTTAACAGCAATCGATAAATTATAACTAAATTTAATGAAACATTTTTGATTGATAAACAATCTACAGCATCAAGCATAGAATTGATTCTGAAGATGGTTATTTATCAACTGAATCTGAAGTTATAATTTATCAACTGCTGTTACATGCTATTATTTCTAACAAGGGGAGGACACAGCTGACCCCCCACCGATTTTGATCTGCTTGCATATGGTGAAAATACATCAAAAATGAGTGAATACATGTCCGAGCTTTTCGTTGAATATGTCCATCTAATAGTATTTTTTAACACTTGAAAAATTGAACTTTTGATAATTCAGCTTAAAAACGATAGATAGATAACAGATCACCTGTTGTGCAGGTGATGCACTCGATAAATATGTGGCTCATAATCTGAAGGTAGTGGGTTCGAATCTGGGTTGTTGTGCATTTATTTTTTTAAAGATTGAAAAATTTTTTATTTTTCATTTTATTATTTTTTATGTACTGTACGTTTTAATTAATTTATTTTAATTATTATTAATTTTATATATATTGGTTATCATATAATTCGTAAGCATTAATATATTTATTTCAATGTCATAAGTCTGACGTGCTCTGTACCTGTTGATGGTTGTTCAGAGAAATGTTTGTCTGATGCTTCTATTTTTTGAAGATTCACAATTCAGAAAACAACTTGTATTATAACAATTAGTGTCGATAGCCACTTCTATTCTGCCTGAAAACAAAACGAAGTGCCTGGATATATTTCTATTAAAATAAAATCTCCTCTTCTAATTTCCTTTACCCCTTTGAATTGGAATAGCCTTTCATTAGCAAGTGTTTGACATAATAACAACTTTAACTTGTCAGTCGAGTGTTACTTTTTGACTTACATTGGATCAAATAACTCATAAAACGTAATAGAGTATTTTGTTTTGTAAATAAATATATTAATGCATACGAATTATATGATAACCAATATATATAAAATTAATAATAATTAAAATAAATTAATTTAAAATTAAAATTAATTAATTAATTTTGTACAGTACATAAAAAAATAATAAAATGAAAAATAAAAAATTTTTCAATGCATAAAAAAAAAAAAAATGCACAACAACCCAGATTTGAACCCACTAACTTCAGATTACAAGCCACGTATTTATTGAGTGCGCCATCTGCGCAACAGGTGATCTGTTATCTATCTATCGTTTTTAAGCTGAATTATCAAAAGTTCAGTTTTTCAAGTGTTAAAAAATACTATTAGATGGACATATTCAACGAAAAGCTCGGACACGTATTCACTCATTTTTGATGTATTTTCATCATACGCAAGCGGATCAAAATTGGTGGGGGTCAGCTGTGTCCTCCACTTGTAAGTCTATGTTAGGCAACCAGCAGCCTGCATGCCTCTTATCTCCATCACAGGAGGGAACATTTGAAATGGTCAAGACATTATGTCAATTGATCTTACTCATTATGAGTCTGTACTCTAAAATGAGTCCAGATTTGCTTTGCAGTGAGCTCCAGGCATAATTTGATTGGAAAGAATCAGGGACATGCTACTTTCCAATCTAATAGATGAGATAGTGATGTATGTTGGAGGTAGGCCTGATGGCTTGTGTGGCATTTTGCTAGCTGGTTGCACAGAACTGTGTGTGTTTCCTAAAGCTACGTTTAGACAGTGCAACTTTTCATGCAACAAGACGCATGCAACTAGTTGCACGAGAAGGCATGCAAGGGCACACACCTCAAAATGTGTTGCAAGACTAGGCGCAAAAAGCCGTATATGTTCCCCATCCTAGTTGGGTTACACGTGCAACTAGTCTTGCAACATCTTGTTGTTTTAATTATTTTAAACTTTTTTCTTATATTTTTCTTTGATTTATGGATTGGGTTGTAGAGAAAACACTTAAGTTTATTGAAGATTATCGTTGTGAAGTTGTTTTATGGCAATCTTCCCACAAATTATTTAAAAACCGGGAAGCATGACGCCATGCTATTCATGAATTAGGTAAGAAATATCAAATGGATACAAAATCTATTTTAAATAAAATTAAAGGCAATGGGAAAATTCCATTTATCGTTGAAATCTTTCGCAACAACCAGCCATTCTTCTTTATTAGATGGAAGCTGAAACAAAACAAAAGAAATTGTTGAGTTTTTGAATAAAATAATTATTCAGGACACAAGAGTGCAAACAACTTCTTTTAATTATAAAAAAAAACTAAATGACTATACGTAATGAACAGAACAAAGAGACTAATAGCACACATCCGATGTGGACCCATGCTAGAGACGAATTTTCTCAAAGTTGGTATTAATAGACCACCCAGGGGAGCGAGGAGTGGTGTCATCACCTGCAGAAATTGCATCACATTCAACAGAAGCTATTTCTTCTGATAAAAATATAATTTATTTAGTTAATATAATAATTTTTAAGATCAAAATTATTCCCTCTATTATTTAAATACTATTATTATTAGCGCATTGATCGAAATATTTTCGAATCCAACACTTCCTTTTTCTTCTTTACCTTTTGTCATTTGAAATGATAACAGTAGCTGCTGCTAAAGTGGCAGCATACAACTCTCTTCGTGTCGGCATTGTCTGCAATATGTCCTCCACGTGTGAACACAAAGAGGCAAGCTGCATGCCTCATGCAGCTGTTGCGCCTTGAGGCATGCGTCATTCTGCATACAATGTTGCATGCAGAGAGGCACCATCTAAACGTAGCTTAAGAGAAATATGAATGCCAGAAAATATAGGGACGAAGTCTTAGACCCCATTGTTCACCTATACATAGGCACAATTGGATATTCCTTATCCTGCAGGATGATAATGCTTGTCACTCCAAACTAGACTGGAACAGCAATACCTTCAAGATCAAACTATCGTTTGTATGGATTGGCCAGCCATGTCTCCTGACCTTAATCATATTAAGCATGTCTGGACACTCTAGGGCTGTGGTTTTTAACCTTTCTGAAGTCATGGAACACTTTTGAGTGTAAAGAAAATTTGCAGAACACTATATCAGTAAGATCATAAAACAAACAACAAAAATATTCATGAACATGTATTTTACTAAAAATTATACATTACACATTAAATAACAATAGAAAACATATATTCTTAAGAACCGTAATTTACCCCTTTATGAAAAATGGCACATTTTTAAATCAAGGTTAATGTGATGCCTGAGCTAATTGTCTTTTGCAGATTTGGGTAATGTCAAGTCTAATATGTGATAAAGCTACCCTCATTTCTCCATCAATATTCCTAAGTTTTTCATGTTTTTTAGTTTTTATGTTCATTAATGTTGAAAAGCCTACCTCACATAAATATGATGTCGAAAACTGTAGCAAAATCTTAAATGCTTTTGTGGGTAAGCATGCTTAATACAATAGTTTATTCGAAAATGCAAATTAAATCTTGTCTATATTATAAAATGCGTACTGCGCAATATGCTAAGGTCATTCAAGTAGGCCGTTGCTTTCATAATTTTGCAGAACACTTGTAACGTGTTTACGGAACACCATTGTTCCAGGGAACACTGGCTAAGAACCACTGTTCTAGGGAGACATACTGCCCTGAATCCCTACTGAAGTTTAGAAATGCCTTGCAAGAATAATGGTCAGTGCTACTAACTGAATTGATAAGCAATCTCATATTATGAAACATTGCTGTGAAGGGTAATCATATACCATATTGAGAATTTTATTTCACTTTAATACACCTTTTTGGTCTTATTCTGCATATTATTATTGTTGCAGAAAATAAATGTTTTACATTCAGTATTTTTAGTCTTTAATGTGTAATACAACAATGTGTATTGTTTTTTCAAAATTATCAGTTCTGTATTTTGTTTGGCTAATATCATATTTTTGCAATAAATATCATTAAACTGTTCTCAAATTTATTTTTAATTTTTTTTTGTCTGTATAGATCAATATATGGTTTCCTTTGAATATTTTTGACAAAATGGAAGAAGACTAATTAGTTAAAATTTTTTCTTTTTGTGTCCTCAAAGAGCAATCAAATTTATCTGTGAAATAAAGAACTTTCCTATTCTGAAGCTAATTTGAGTTGATTTGATTTCCAGGCCATGTCCTCCTTCCTGTTGAAGTATGGATTCATTTGAAACATCACCTAGTTTAGCTAGGAGTAATTCTTTACCTGCTGGAGTTTACATTGTCTATACACAAACACAAGCCTTTAAAACAGGTAGACAGGTGATAAGAAACACAAAACAAATTTAATTATAACGTTTTCAGTCAGTTTATTGACCGAAAACGTTATAATTAAATTTGTTTTGTGTTTCTTATCACCCATCTACCTGCTTTAAAGGCTTGTGTTTGTGTATAGACAACCTAGTTTAGCTGTTATAATATCATATTTTCTAATGAATTAATGCCACCATCCAATTCAGTTTAACAAGAAAGATGTTAAAGAAAGTACCTATAGAATTGCACACACTCAAAGAATAGTTAATTGTGATTTAGATGTATGATAGTTACGGTGACCATACATCCTTTATTTAAGAGGATAGTCTTTTATTTCATTTCTCTATCCTTTAGATTTATTATTTTTTTTAAATGACCATATTGTCCTTTATTTTGTGAGTTGAAATAGTAAACTGAATATTGGTGTGCAACAGATGGTCCACAAAAACCAGTCGGTTTAAAAAGATTGAAGAATGGTGACAAAATGACAAGTCCTGTCAATGTAGATGGGTTAGAATTTTCAAATATTTCATAGACAAACACATATTGTTTAAAAACATTTTAAAAATCTTCAAATTTTGCTTCTGTCTTCACAGAGTTAATGCTCCCACTGAATAGATATTTTCATTATCAGTATTTATCAGTATTAATCAGTATTATTTTATCAGTATTTTCATTGAATAATATGTGGATCACTGAAATAACCCAATTAAAAATAGAAACGTTGGAAGCATGTATTTACACCAAATGCAACTTCAACATGATATGTATAGAGCAGGGGTGGCCAATCTGTGATGATTGTGCCAAAAGTGATGCATTGCATGATTAGAAGTGACTCATTGAACCCTAGTGAAAAAAATTAAAATTTCTTATATAATTTATATATATATTATAAATCTGAAATACCTGCATGTGTGTGTTCTCTTATAATGCAAGAACCGCTGAATGAATTTTTATAAAACAACTTTTGTTTGTTAGGGAATTTACACAGGAAAGTTTAAAGACAGGTATTGATTATTAGAAAGTAATTTTATATATTGTAATTGGCTTAAATTACTTGATCTAAAATCCAAGATGGAAGATTAACACTATTTGAACAACCTCATTGGATTACAATTGCTATGATGAAATGTTAACTGGTTGTTATCATTGGATTACTTTTTCCATTTTTATGCCCCTTCCCAATCAGGGAGATTACTAATGGGTGGGGTCAGTTCAACCTCGGGCTGCACCCGCACTCATGGAGGGCCAGATAGTAAAGGACGGAGATTGCTGGGTTGGGCCCAGAATGCTGAAAAATTTTTTCAGGGGATGCCGGGTCCTCTTGCGTGGCACACCAATGCATTACCACTCAGCCATCCGGCCACCATCATTGCATTACTATGATCGTGTCTTTGGTAACTGAGCAATCTCATTGGATGATACTTTTGCATGTGACCCCAATGAGACTACTCAGTTACTTAATTAAATGGTGGATATCGAGTACTGTGCTGTATATTTATTCATTAAACTTTTGAACTTCAGATTTCATATTAAAAGATTTTTCAATCTTTCTATTATTTTTCATTTATTATAGCTTACATTACCTTATTTAGCTGTAATATACTTAAGTAAGCTTTGATTAGGCTTAGTGACCATGTGATAATAAGCTATTATAGATATCTCATCTATATATACATATATACATGCATACATATAAATCTAACTGTTGAATATATCCATATTACCATATTTTAAAAGGCTGAAGTTTGGTGCATCTTAATTAAAAAATGAAAAAATTGACACACGAACTATAAAAATTTGGCCATCCCTGGAATAGAGTTTTATAAATTTTTAAAATACACACCTGATTTATTAGAAATGTTCATTCTTGTGAAAAATATCAAAGTTAATTTTTTTAAAGTAATAATATGGTTGTTTAAGACATTGTGTTGTTCGTCATATTATGTTATTTATTATTAGTATTGTTTATTATATTTTGTAATAAATGTTATAAGACTTTTCATTTTTAGTGAAACAAATAAATCCAACAAATGGTTTTTTTTATTATGAAACAATTTTTGATTTGTCCTTTATTTTCTCCAAAAAAATATGTCACCATAATGATAGTACAAAGCAAAAGTCATATGGAACATTGGGAAAGTGGAAGAAGAGAGAATGGTTGAAATGACAAAGATTTAAAATATGAAACAAAAAAAAACATACAATTGTGAACTAGCTAGATCCAACATCTATTAATATGTAGAAGTGATACAGAGAAATATAATACACACAACACAAAATAGATGCACTTGTAAATCCCTCTGCTGTATGATAAAGGATAAATTTTAAAAAATTTTATCCAACTTAAATAATTTTTTAAAATTTATGGCTTAGTATAGAAATATTTTGTCACAAAAACTTTTAATATAGTAATATATGGCCACATAAATTTATTTGGGCTGTAATCAGTATAGCATAGTAAAAAAAGATGACTCAACCAATAATATGATATTTACATTTAAAAATACATTTAAATCATAGAATGTAAAAAATTGAATATTTATGTTACTGGCTATCATAATAATTAATTTTTGTAATTGAATTAGGTTTAATCAGTTGAGGAAGACAAAAAATTGAAAAAGTTTCTGATTTACACAACAAAAATTTTATTTAAAAATCCTACCATAAATGTTTAACCTGAATTAACTTAAAAAAAAATAATAATAAAGAATTTTCATAGAACTTAGAATTAGTAATAAATTGAATATTTTCATTATATATTTTTGCATAAGAAATTTTTTATCATCATTATAAAATTTTTTCATTTTGTTCAAATATTTTAGTCAGCCATTCAAAAAGACCATAGATCAAGGGTGTCAAACACGCGGCCCACAATGACTATATTTGCGGCCCAGCCAACAAAACGTACACACTAATAATAACAGGGCTTGACAAATTTCAAAAAGTTGAGTAGACAATTGGCTACCACTGCAAATTTCATGGTAGCCAACTCAAAAGTGAGGCTTACACGTCGGTAAAACCAGGTAAAGTATATTGTTAAAATCAATTTGAAATTTTTTGGGCCTATTAATGGTAACAACATAATTTTATCGACAGAAAATTGAAGGGTTCCCCAGAAAATCATTCCAAGCACCAAACTCTAAATTCAACATAAGCTAAAAATAAAAGCATTTTCAGTCTATAAATTTGCTAAACAAAGCGATTCGTTTAGGCGCTCGGCTATCATAATAAAAACATTAAACAATATTGTGATAAATTTAAAGCATACAGGGAAGAAATTTGTCCTAAAGGTTCAGATTTTAAATATAATTAGGACTACGGCCTTCTTTACAATATCGGAATCCCAGAATCAGCTGTTTGCATTAATCGGTAGCCAAATAGCTACCACCTGTTTGTAAGCGGTAGCCAAAATGGAAATTCTGGTAGCAATTGGCTACTTGGCTACCGGGTTTGTCGAGCCCTGTAATAATGACCATATTTTGTTGAAGGTTTGCACGTATGTAGTGAAACTATGCGCAGGTATACCATTCACGCTTCCCATTAATATTAGCAGCTTATATTTTTAGATCCAATATTATTATCAGATCCAAAATTAACGACGCTCACCTTGGATCAGTTTTAAAAGTAATCACTGCGAGCAATGTTTCTTCCGAAATAGGAAAGATAATAGCGGAGAAGAGATGCCAAGTGTCAGGAAGAAAACATTAAATTGTCCTTGTCCTTTTTTATTTCTGTACTTTTCAAAATAAATTTATGTTTCTATGAATATTTTTTATTTCTGTACTTTTCGAAATAAATTTGTTTCTATGAATATTGAAGTTTTTTTTGTGGCCCACCTAAACTCAAACCTTTTAATTTTGGCCCATGTTAGCCTTTGAGTTTGACACCCTTGCCATAGATGATTTGTTGATTGATACAGCAATTAAACTATCAGTAGATATCAAATGATAAAAGTGTCTAAAATCATTAATTTATTTTCATTAGAAAATCTATAATATATAAATTTATAATCATTTGAAAAATATGTATTTATTATTTTTTTAATCATCTAATAGTTCTTATATGAATAGTATGAAAACATTTGATCTTGGTGATATTATGTTTCACATATGCATATTGCACTATGTTGTTTCTTTTAACTTTGTACTGTAAGATCTCATGCTAATTTTCACCACATATCATTACTAAATTCTCTGTTAATAATAAAATATTTCTTGACTTTCCATTTTCTTACAGCAATTTTAATTTTTTTGTTGTCATTTAATTCTTTCTTTGTAATTTTTATTTTGTTGCTTTTATAATCAATAAATAATGTGTTGAGCAGAAACAGAATTAATCAGTGAAAATTAATTAAACTGAAATAAAATTTAGAGATGAATGAATGTGAAGTTGACAGAATGCCATATTAAATAAATCCAGATTTATATGCAGTAATATAAACAATAAATAAATATTTTTATTAAAATGAATCTAATAAAAATATAACTAGAATTGTTATTTATATAAAAGACTTATGCAGTCTCCTGTAATATGGGAATATTTCATTTGCCAGATCAGAGAGTCATATTATTAACTGCTGATTTTAATGTAATTATAATTATTAAATTGTTAATATTAATATTATTTTATCTTAACAATATAATCACTGCTCTGAGAAACACAATAAATAAAGCACAAATAGCAGTATCAACAGTTACCTTTAATCCAAAACAATAATAGAAATGCTTTCAGTTAATCAATAACCCTTTTCAGCTACAAATAATAGATATATAATCAAACATAAAGTTGGTTTAATGAATAAAATCACACAGTTCCACAAAAATGGTTTAATGCATAAAGTCAAAAGAGTTTAATTGTGCTTATGATAGTATCTTTAATAAGAGTTATATTGTAGTCCGTTTGTTCATTAGTAATTGGAGAAATAAGAACAGCAAATTGCTCTGGTTGGTTGGGTGATTTTTGTGCAGTTAAAGATTTATTAATAAGCTTGCTACTGGCACTGTTGCCAGGGCGTTTCACTTTATCAGCGTATGCTGGTATCCCGTTAGTATTGTTTTTCACAATTGTTTTGATTGATACCAGGATTTCACAGGCAAATCCCTGTATTTTCAGAGCAAAGGAGCTAATTTTGCCTCTCTCCTCTTGGTTGATATTGGATTTATATTTTTCTGGAAGGAGGTTAATTATTTTGCTGACATTTTCAAAGATTTTGTCATTAATGATGTACTCAAGATCAGCGAGATCACCCATTGTGGTGATGACTTAAGCGGGATGGTGTAGCTTAGGTCTAAGAGAATTATAAAAGAAGATTTACCAAGTTCAAGTCAGTAGCTGGAGTTGTTGTCAGTTCAGAACCAATCTCAGTCCAAGAACATCCACGAGGTGGCAACACTTGGGTGAGGAATACCTGTGGGGTATCCAAGGGTTATGGGAAAACACTGGGATGACACAATTAGTTCAGGAAAAAATAAATAACAAAAGGGGTAAAGCTGCAGTCAAAGATGATGGGGAGTAGTACACTGGGTGAGATGAGATATAGTAAAAGCAATCCACTTGCATCGGCGGATTGGCAACATGAGAGGCAAGATCTAACAGCAGGGGTGAACTGTAGGCACAAATAGTTTGGTGTTGGCACAAACTCCAAGAGGGCAGTCAGGCACCGAAGTTGGTTGATGAACTTCCAGTAGTAGTAATGAGAGAGGACAAGACAATACAGATACACACGAAACAGACCGTAAGACAAGAATACAAAACTAAAAGGTGTGGAGAGAATGAGTACACCACAGAAAATAAAACATGGCCAAGAAGTTTACCAAAAAGCGAGTACGAAATATTGTCGAGAATTTTTGTGTTGCTGCGCATCAGGCAGCGCGGCGTCAAGGCAGCACGGCGTTGCCTATCTGATGCACTTATACAAATGCAGGTTGGATTCGGCGGCACGACGCAATCAATCGCAACAGGTAAAATAAAATTTTACTCTGAAGCGAGATTGATGTCAGTGTATGACATTATCGTTAGGATGATGTAGCTTCAGAAATTATGGCCAAGAAGTTTACCAAAAAGCGAGTACGAAATATTGTCGAGAATTTTTGTGTTGCTGCACATCAGGCAGCACGGCGTCAATATGTGATGCACTTATATAAATGCAGGTTGGATTCAGCGGTGCAATGCGCTCGATCGCAACAGGTAAAGTAAAATTTTACTCCAAAGCGAGAATGTCGCTTCGGAGTAAAATTGACAGCTAAAGTGATCCAACACAGCACGCCTACATAAGATTCTTGGATTATTGTCAAGAATTTTTGCGTCGCGGGCGTCGCGCTGCCGACTCCAACCTGCATTTGTATAAGTGCATCAGATAGGCGACGCTGCGCTGCCTGATGCGCCGTGACACAGAAATTCTCGACAAGAATCCAGCACAGCGCGCCCTACATAAGATTCTTGGATTATTATTGGATTTTCTGTGTCGTGGCGCATCAGACAGCGCAGCGTCCCCTAGCTGATGCACTTATATAAATGCAGAGGTTAGATTCGATGGTGTGATGCGCTGGATTGCATCATGTAAAGTAAAATTTTACTAAAGTAAAAAATGTAACCTGATGCGGATGTTAGGGTTATGTCGCTTCAGAAAATATCAAGTTAACAAATGATAATAAATTTTGATAATTCAAGTAAAAAGGAGTTTATTATGATATAACATTTTCGGACCTAAATCTAATGAATGTAATAAGAATTTCTGTGCAAGTAAAAAGGAGTTTATTATGATATAACATTTTCGGACCTAAATCTAATGAATGTAATGGATGATTTGTTCCGTTAAAGACGGTATTTAAGTAAATGTATGGTACTGAAGAGGGACCAGAATTAGGTCCAAAAACATTATATCATAATAAACTCCTTTTTACTTGCTTAAAGCTGTTATTGACTTATCTTTAGTATTAAGTAAGTAGTTTTCTCCATATTGTCAAAAGATAACTGGCAAGGAAAGATTTCCCATTTTCCTTAAAATGTAAGCTTATATTTATCCTTGGGCATATTCTGAATTCAGATATGTTAGCAAAAGCTCTACAAAATTTACACATCTAATTATTTATGATTCTTTTTATGTTCAATGACAACTATTATTGACAAATGCAGTGTGTACTAATAGTTATTTCTATAGTAGGAATGCTTGCTGAACTGATCTTGCATTTTTAGAAGAAAAAGTCATATCAATGCTTAGGATTTCTATTAAATATTACCTGAAATATATACAGGGCAGGATTTACCAATAGACCGCGTCCTAGGGCCGTGATTCTAGGGGCCCCAAAACTATCAATCAATTTTCAACTTTTATAAACTTTTAATAAGAAAAAATGGGTTTTTATCAAAGTGCTAGATAGAAAGTAAAATTTTAAAGGTTCCTTATAAGTTATAAGGAGCCTTTAAAATTAGACGTAGCTGATTTGAATTTTTAGAGGCCCCAAAGCCTCGCTCGTCCTAGGGCCCCTAAAAATGCAAATCCGGCTCTGAATATATAGATGATGATTTTATATTGTCAGATGGACTTGACCAAGCAGAATAGTTAGAACTGAATTTAGAAATGTACTGATGAAATATTTGTTCTGTATGTAAACCTAGATCAAAAAAGTGACTAACAACTATATTTTTTAGATTTGCATAATTCAGAGAGAATATGTAACCATGATATATATACAAGAAAACTACATTTAACCTAGTCCTTATACCATCATGATTGAAAGATCCAATAGTATACAAAAGAGCAGCCTTTAGATCATATTTTAGAAGAGGTTCACTCATTGCTCAATGTTGATACAGATCTTATTCCTTTGTATGGTTATAAACATGGATATAGTAGAAATTTTATGCTTAAGATATGAGAATGTTTTAAAGAACTTTTTGTGAAAGCAACTGTGGCCCTAATGTTATGGACAATATCAAGACCAACTAATGCAAGATTTGTCCTTATATCATATTCCTTAAGTAATAAAAAATGATAAGAAGAATGCTGAAGGATAGTGATGTAAAGCTTGCAATAAAACAGAACCCAACTATTTTTGATTTTCTGCACATTGAAAAGAATAATTACTATATTTACTCATGTAACACAGGCATTTTTTATCATAATTTTGTAATCTAAACAAGGGTCCATGATTTAAGCAAGGAAAGGATTATATGTTATGCACCCCTTAGAAAAGTTTAGGACCCTTCTATTTTGGTTATGCAATTTTCTAAGAGAACCATATTACCTCAGGTAATTGGGTGAAGGTGGACTTTAGGAGATGATTGACACCATCGATTTCATTTACATCCTTGGATATAATCAAATTAATTATTCCTTGGATATATTCCCTTATATGCCATAGAATATTGTATCACATCATTGCTACTTTGTTGAACCTACTGCAAGGGTTAGAAATGAAAATTTTTGATTTTGATTACATAAAATGTTATTAAAAATCAGCTATGTTGCAGCATAGTGGTGTCTAGAAAAATAGAGTTATTTAAAATTTATAGTAAAATGAATGATTTTTTTTTTTATACAATTATTGATGTTTGACTTATCCTGTTTTAAATATTATTTTTGATTAGTTTCAGATTATTTTCTTTTTGAAAATAGATAATAAAGTTAGTAGGAGCAACATAGAAAAACCATATGACTTATGAACTTGGTGTATTTATTGACTTAAAAATATAGCAAGATCAAAAGACAGTCAAAATAATTAATGTATCAATATGAAATTTTTAGGGTAATCATCACTGTGAAATGTTTAGAATATATCAGATGAAATTTTTTATATTATAACTTTGCCAGTTTAATTCTGAGTTTTATTGACATTTTATTTTCATAGTTTTTCATAGAAAAATAAACAATGGAGGCAATCTATCTGATTATATTTTATATAGGATAATTTTTTTGGCCCCATATAATCAGATAGATTGGATGAAAATATTCTGAATCTACACAATTTGACAGTTCTAATGATATATCCTTTGTTAATGCAATAATTCAATAATTTATAAATTTATGAATAATTAGCACTTTATTAGCATTGCAGTTTGAAGTTCATAATATGGCAGATCTTATGCCACATTATTAATTATAACCATTATTGGTTGCTATTTTATTTAAATTGAAGAAAATCCTAATGCTACTCATATTATTACAATTCAACTTGGTAATAAAATTCTTCAAATATCAATATAACAGTATTTTCTAATTCATGGAATAAATTTTATAAATTACAGTATTAAATATGTGAAATAGTCAAAAATATACATATTTCTTAAATTTCATGGTAACAATTCAGGTGTATGAATTATGCAATGGCATAAATTATGTGAATAAATATGGTATGATAAAGGATACCAGATTGGAGTGTATTCCATTCTTATATATAATAATCATCTCTTAAGAGAAATATAATATTTAAATGCCACAGTTAGGAACTTAGATTAAAGACTTTCAGAACATAACAAAATAATAAAGAATGGATGATTTGCACTGCATTAGCTAAGAGATATGAAAACAATGTGATAGTTAACTGGAATGAAGCAAAAATGATCAAGTCATGCAATAATTATAGATAAACTGAAGTAATGGAAACAATCCCCATTCTTGAGTGGCAAGATTAGAAATGTGATTAATGACCAGATCACAGAAGCCATCTCCAACACATGGCTTTATTTATCCAACCCTCATTATAAAATATATAACATTTGTTAAGTGTTTTTTTTAGAAATTGCAATTCAACATTTTCTGCATATACAATAGTTTTTTGAATTTAAAATCTAATTCTTAAAATTTTGTTAACTATAGATTTCTATATTTGAAGGTTATGAACTTTTTATATCTTATTATTATATAAGGAGGTATCCAAAAATAATCGGAATTGCAACATAGCTCGCACATGTTTTGTAGTTATGGATTGTATTTTAAGCATTCTTAGCTTGAGGTTTTATATGCCAATCTACCAAATGGCACCATTTTCTGTAGTGTGGTCCATCCTTAGTGTTACTTTGTTTTTGGTTATATTCTCAATATCCAGTGGTTTTTGTAATGGCTAACCCCAAGGAATAAAGACTGTGTGTGAAATTTTGTTTGTTATTGGAGAAAACTGCAGCTGAGACCATTGTTAGGCTTCAACAAACGTTTAAGGATAATGCATTGAGTAAATCACAGGTCTACAAGTAGTTTTCCTGTTTCAAATATGGTGACATGTCAATTGAAGATCTGCCAAGATCTTGCTGTTCTTTGACAAGCAGAAATGAGGAAAATATCAAAAAAGTTTGACAGGCCATTCATGAAGATTGTCAAAACACTATTGAACAAATTTCTGAAGAAACAAATTTGTCACGGAGTAACTGCCAGCGAATTTTAACAGAAGATTTGTGAATGAAGCAGGTGTCTGCCAAATTTGCACTTTGCATGCTCACACAGGAACAGAAAGATAATCGTGTGAATGTTTGCCCGATTTCAAGGAGGAACTGCAATCAATCTAGCTCTGTGTGACTTTTTTTATTCTCGTGGATCAAAAAAACTCTGAAAGGGAAGCAATTTAACAATGTGGATGAGGTGAAAAAAATATGCTGACATCCTCGAAGAGTATTCTAGAACTGTTTCCAGCAGTGGAAAAAAAACGTGGGACAAGTGCATTGACTCATATGGAGAATACTTTGAAGAGGACTAAATTATTTAAATGTAAAGTTCAATACAGTTGCTTAAAAAATAGTAATTCTGGTTATTTTTGGTACTCCCTTGTAATCTATTATTTGTAGCTGAAGAGGGTTATTAATTAACCAAAAGCATTTTTACTATTATTTTGAAGTAAATGTGAACAGTTTTTATTGCTGTTTGTGCTTCATTTTTATGTTTAAATAATAAACATATTTAATTATCTTTTATGTAATTTTATATTTTTAAATTTATCAAAATTTTTATTTATCAAATCATTTTTATAATCATAAATATAAATTACATTAAAAATGTTTTATTCAGTTACAATTATTTCTGTTTATGAATTTTTGATTCAATGAAGTGCATAAATCTATACCCTTTTTATTATTTTACAAAGAAAATTTTTGTTTTTGCAAATAAACTATCTAATCATTGATAGATAGTTACACCTACATAAGATTCTTGGATTATTGTTGAGAATTTCTGCATATATAATTTTTGTAAAAATTATATATATGAAATTTTGTAAATTATTTATTTTCTCTTATAGAATTTTCACCTTAAGATTTAGAAAAAAGTTAAAAGAAAAAAATTCATGTAATTTTTATTCAATTAAAGTGCATAGCTGCTATTAAGTGTAGAAAAATTTTAGAAGAAAATTTTCCATTATTTTGAATCTATACAAAAGCATTATTCAAATAGTAAATTAAAAGAGAAAAATAAAATCAAGATGCACTAACAAAGTTTTGTTGCAACAAAAAGAATGAAAATGTAGCAGTCAACGTAATTGTTTGAAATGCAGATCAATCACACAATTCTGCAATTTGTCACTGTATTGCAATTTTTGTAAATAGTTATGCAGTACAGTGGTACCTTGGTTAATGACGCATGCTTTGGTTAACGACTCCTGAATATGTGAATTTCCGACAAAATAGAGCTCTGTAAAACAACTTTTCATCACATCACGTGGGAAAGTCGTATGATACAGGAACGCACGAGCGGGGTTTCACTGTATATAAAAATTAAAGTACAATGTACCGTATGTACTCGAATATAAGCCGATCCGTGTATAAGCCGACCCCCTCAACTTCAGAGTTTAAAAATCGGTAAAAATGCATAACCCGTGTATAAGCCTACCCCTGACTTTAGCAATTAAAATTCTGCAAAATTTGAAACCGATAAATTATACGCGAGATGTCTTTGATTTTCTGACTATCGATATAATGCCATTTACAAAAATAAATATTTTATTGAAACTTTAAATATATACATATAAAATAAATTTTATAATACAAACACCAATATATAATTTAAAAGGTAAAATTTTACGTTATAATATATAATTTAAAAGGTAAAATTTTACGTTACCCAAAGCGATCGAGTGCATCACGCTGCCGACTCCAACCTACGTTTGTATAAGTGTGTCAGCTAGGTGATGCCGTGCCACCTGATGCGCTGCGACGCAGAAATTCTCGACAATAATCCAGCACAGCGCACCTACATAAGATTCTTGGATTATTGTCGGAATTTCTGTGTCATGACGCATCAGGCAGCGCGGCGTTGCCTAACTGATGCACTTATATAAATGCAGGTTACATTCGGCAGCGCGACACGCTGGATTGCATCAGGTAAAGTAAAATTTTACTTTGCACGATGCGGATGTTACGCAACATATCAATTTAAAAGATAAAATTTTACTTTACCCGGAGCATGTTGTGCCACTGACTCCAATCTGCATTTGTATAGTGTATCAGATAGGCAACACCGCACTGCCTGATGTGCCGCGAAGCAGAATTTCTCGACAATAATCCAGCTAAAGTGATCCAACGCAGCATGCCTACATAAGATTCTTGGATTATTTTGTTGAGAATTTCTGTGTCGCAGCACATCAGATATTAATGCCATTTGCCAAATAAATATTTTATTAAAACTTTAAATATATAAATATAAAATAAGTTATTATAATAAAAACACCAATATATTAATTTAAAATGTAAAAATTTTACTTTATCTGAAGTGATCATATGCATTGTGTTGCCAACTTCAACCTGCATTTGTATAATTGCATCAGATAAGTGATGCCATGCTGCCTGATGAGCCGTGATGCAAAAATTCTTCACAATAATCCAGCTAAAGTGGTCCAATGCAGCGTGCCTACATAAGATTTTTGGATTATTGTTGAGAATTTCTGCATTGCGGCACATCAGGCAGCGCGGCGTTTCCCATCTGATGCACTTATATACTGTAAATGCAGGTTTTATTCGGCAGCACAACGCGCTCGATCATATCTGGTAAAGTAAAATTTTACTTTACTCTGAAGCGAGATTGATGTTGTCTATGACATTATCGTTAGGATGACGTAGCTTCAGAAAATATCAAGTTAACGAATAGTAATAAATTTTGATAATTTACAATTATTTTCTTTTTATTGTCATTATTGAATAACTGTTTTCTTTTCTAAAATAATTTCATATTATAAGAGTAAAAATCCATTAGAATACATCTGTCACACAGCTCCCAAGAGACTGTTTGAAGTTTCGTTTTTCCTGCACTTATATAAATGCAGGTTGGATTCGGCGGTGCGACGTGCTTGATCGCAACAGGTAAAATAAAATTTCACTCCGAAGCAAGATTGATGTCGGAGAATAGGATAACGTAGCTTCAGAATCATATTTAAGTATCACAGTAAAAATTTCATTGGAATAAGTCTACGTCACACGGCTCCCAAGAGACCGTTCAAAGTTTCGTTTTCCCTTACATTGTATTTTATCTAGTTGAGTTGAGTTATCGTATTCAAATCTTTGATTGTACTTTAAAATGAGTGATCATCCTAACAATGATGTCATACACCATTAGGATGATAGATCATTTTAATGATGATGTCATAACATCGTTAGGATGACGTGTGCAATATTTCTAGACGTTAAGCGTGCGATTTCGAAGTTTTGATTTTGCTTACGGTGACCTTTTTTGATTGTACTGAAAAATAACTTTAGTCTGAGATTTTAAATAATATTTTTTTTTCTTATTTTAAACATTATTTTAGTTACTTTTTAATCTACTTTAAATCATCGACGAGATAAATACTGGGTGATTTTGAGCACCCGTACCACCCTTTTTTTCTCGGAAACGCGATGGGAAGTAGGGGAAAAAATTTTGATTACCAAAGTATACTTGAAGAATCGAATGGGCATGATAAAAATTTCGTGGGCCCATCGGAAGTAGGGGCACAAGGGGTCAACTTTGAAATCTCCAATGGAAACCAATGCCAATTTTGGCATAATTGGATAGAACTGTAAAAAACAAACAACTTTTGTTTTGAAAGTTTTTTAATATCACTTACGGATTGTGAGATATCACAAAAAAAAAGATGCCGCCGCATGTACCGCCGATGGGGCTATTCAAGCAATAAGAAGAATAAAAATCAGACAGGCCCATCTTTGCACATTGCCAAACATTATTGAAGCTGGCTCTGCACAATTCATAATGACTAATGTACACTTCTTACTTTAGTTAATAAAAACACAACTCAAAAGCCAAATAGTAAGAAAAATCGTTTAATCAAAAACGTTTTCGGCTATCCACGTAGCCTGCCTCAGTTATAATACACAGATCAAAGAAGTTTTCAAATTTCTTACTACTTGGCTTTTGAGTTGTGTTTTTATTATTGAAAGCAGCAAAGAGCAATAATATGAAGATTCAAGGCGAATTCTGGTACTCGGTAGTAGCACTCAGCAGCAAAGAGCAGTAATATGAAGATTCAAGGCGAATTCTGGTACTCTGTGGTAGCACTCAAACCGCAGGTGAAGAATTAAAAACATTCTTAATTAATAATAATGAAAAGTAAATATATTTTTTTACTCAAATACGAATCCTAGGTTAGATTCTTGATTGATTGTTGAGTTTTCGCGTCACGTCGTATCGGGCAGCACGGCATCGCATATCTGATTACAGTATATAGATGCAGGTTGGAGTCGGCGGCGCGATGTGCTTGATTGCATCAGGGTAAGATAAAATTTTACCTGATATCGTATTAAATGAATTATTGCAAAATTTTCTTCCTGTCTTCAGGGGACGGTCAATAAGTTATGGCTTTGCTTATTACTTCAATTTATCCAGCCAAAAATAAAAGTTGATTTTTTTGATCCTTGTATAAGCCAACCCCCCACTTCAGAAATTTTTTTTGAGAAAAAAACCTCAGCTTATACACGAATATATATATAGTAGTTCAAAAAATAAACTAAATAAATAGATTAATAAATAATAAACGTATTAAAAACTAAATAAAGCACAAGGTAAAGTATGAAGTAAAATAAGGCAAATTACAGTAATTAAAATATGTTGTTATACATATAGGAGGTGATAGTACTTTCCAGTCTTGTTATTGGTTTTGATTTGCCCAGATCCATGGTAGAGGTATTGTTTTTGGGGTCAATTCATTCATAATGCACATTTTATTCTTCCAGTTAAGTATTTCTATAGCTTCTGCTAACTTCAGGTCTTTAGGATTTCTAACATGATTAATAATATGTGCGTGGTCCCAGTCAATAGAGAGGTCCATTTCATAGTATCTTTGCACTAGGACAATGTTTATATTTCCAGTTGCTATACTTCATTTATTTGTAATTCATGATTTTTCTTTTAATTGAAATATGGCCAGATATGATGCAATTCTACAAGTTATTATCAAACAGCAATTGAATTAAATCAGAAAAGTATGAACGGGGGACCACCGAATAAACTGTTATCAACGATCGTAATACTGTGGGCATGTATAGAGCATAAAGCAAAAACCCGCTTGTTGGAGAGTGGGAGATCAGGAGAAATAAGATGTTAAAATATTCACTTTGAATTTAAGCTGCACCTAAATTTTACATCTTAAAAATTTGAATGAAAAGTACGGTTTAAATTTGAAGTAATATGGTATTATAAATGCAAAATACTATGCTTGTTACATAGATGACATTTTCCTAATTGTAAACAAGAGTGTACAGCCTAATATAGTCACAAAGCTCTCTCAAATGGCTCCTTAGGACTTACCCTTCACCTGGATCAACATTCAAAATCTGAAGTACCTTTCCTTGATATCTCAATAAAAAACTGAATGGTGTGCAAACCTTTGCTACCTGCTACTGCAAACCGACTTATGTGCTGATAATGATCCCATCATGGTCAGAATATCCATACAGATGTAAAATAGCATTGATAAAAAAACACCTCTCCAACGTATAAATATGCACTGTACAACACAGGAAGCTAAAAACAAAAAACATAAACATAAAAAAAACACCTCTCCAACGTATAAATATGCACTGTACAACACAGGAAGCTAAAAACAATGAGTTATATGTATTTCTATAGCTTCTGCTAACTTCAGGTCTTTAGGATTTCTAACATGATTAATAATATGTGCGTGGTCCCAGTCAATAGAGAGGTCCATTTCATAGTATCTTTGCACTAGGACAATGTTTATATTTCCAGTTGCTATACTTCATTTATTTGTAATTCATGATTTTTCTTTTAATTGAAATATGGCCAGATATGATGCAATTCTACAAGTTATTATCAAACAGCAATTGATATGAATCCTAGGTAAGATTCTTGATTGATTGTCGAGTTTTCGCGTTGCGTTGTATTGGGCCGCGCAGCGTCACCTATCCGATTATGGTATATAGATGCAGGTTGGAGTCGGCGGTGCGACACACTCGATCGCATCGAGGTACGGTAACATTTTACGTGGTATCGTATTAAATGAATTATTGCAAAATTTCCTTCCTGAAATTCAGAGTAAGATAAATTTTACCTGATAATGTATTAAATTAATTATTGCAAAATTTCCTTCCTGATTCAGGATACATTCAATAAGTTATGGTTTTGCTTATTACTTCAATTTCTCCAGTCAAAAAAAAAGTTGATTTTTTGATCCGTGTATACCCCCACTTCAGAAAATTTTTTGAGAAAAAACCTCGGCTTATACACGAGTATATATGGTAATTTAATTTTATATTTCAATTGTTTAATTTCACAAATAATTATTATGGGAAATTCTTTTAAAATGTGATGATTCTATTTACTAGGGAAAATTTTTAAAGGAATTGTAATTTTGATTTGAAACCAGAATTTTTTATAATCATTATAATATAATAAAATGCATCTATGCATTTAATCTATATAATAATTTGTTTATCCTCATTAGTGTCACCTACAACTTTAGACTGAAATAGCTTGAAGAATATGCAATGAAATTTTATAAATCCTTTTGAATTGAGTTTCTACGGGTTGAAATTAGAGTTTTTGACTATTAAGTATATTTTTAAAATAAACGTTATAAAAAATTTCAAAAAACTCAAATATCGACATAGTTTTATAACTTATTTGATAGATAGTGCAATGTGTCCACCTGAGATATTGACTTTCTGGTAGATTAAGTTATGTCTTATCTCTCAGACAATAATTATGCATTATTTAATGGTTAAGGATATATAATAATTAACATAATACAAAAATCAATAAATTTTACAAACATCTTCCATTTTAATGCATTTATATGTTTTTTTTTATATCAGCAATGTTTGTGGCATCACACTGTTTCTCATGCAAAAAAATAAAACTGAATAGGCTTTTTATAACCTGTACAGCCAGTGGATACTTTCAAATAATTTTAGGGAAATTTAGTGGCGGTGAGTGAAGTAATTGACAGTCAATCTGTCGTATTACAATGTGTTTCCTCATCCATTCATTTTGGTTGACAGCTTATGTCTGAAAACGAAATATCAAAATACCTTCATCTTTAATTTTTTCTAAGAGATGTCTCAGTTGGCCAAGATAAGAGTCTATAGTCACATGTCAAAATTAGCCAGTTCTATTGATAAAAACATTCGCTATGGATACAATACGTCAACGAACATTTCTCCGAATAACAAATAAGCACACGTGTAGATTGATTATCGATTAGATTAAAATATAGTAATAAAACAACAAAAGAAAAGTAATAGACACGAAAAATACATAAAATAACTTGTGTGCAAGATGAATTTGAGCCACCAAACGGTACAATTTTAACTTCCAGTAATAGTAGCACCAAACTAAAAAATCAATCTGTAAGTTAACAATCACAAAAAGAAACAGGAGTCAAATCAATGATATATTTGAGATAGATTGCTATAATAATGATTATTTACTAGAGTTAACAATTCACCCTACTGACACATAATTAAATGCACAGTCTTCAGTTCCGTTGTGTTAAAGGTTCGTATAAAAAGATATGTATATTTTGAAAATTGTACCGATTTCATCTCTGATTCTTTTATGAACTTTGATCTATAGGTTGTCTCTTTCATTTAATACTACTTTTGAAGACTTTACAATCATTGCACTTATACCAAGAATTATATCCATAGTAAAGTATCTGAATGGCTTTAGATCCGCCATGTTGTCACATCATACTTTCGTGTGATTAAAGCAACTGAATTTTCTCTTTCTAATCTGTACTGTTTTTTAATGACGTCAGGAAAGTTCAGTTTAATAAGAGAATAGCTGATCTTCAATCAGTTTAAGTAGATATTTTATCCAATCTGCATGATTAGTATAACTCTGTAGACAAAATACGTTGATTTTAAAATTTTTCTGAGATGTCCTCATTATTCAAGATGCCAATTTGTAATCATGTACCAAAATTAGAGAGTTCTATTGGCAAAAATTCTCATGAAGATTACATCATCATCGTTCTCCAAGCAACAACGATAACCAAGTGTAGATTGATCATGGCTAAGACTAATGGATAGTAATAAATAGGCAAGTAAAGTGCATTATAGATGCGAAAAATATAAAAATACGTTTGGTACAAGAAGATTTCAAATCCAGATAGATTATACTTTTATTTGTAAATATTCTCAAAGACCTGGCTGTTATTTTTCTATATTTATACATTACCAAAAATATTAGATCATATTTATTACCTGACAGATTTAGGCACATAAAGGATAGGTAAAAATGAAGAAATATTTTCAGTAGTATTTGTAACATCACTACAATATCTATTGAATGATAATTATACATTAATTTACAAAAATCTTTCATTTTATCTTAACTGAATGGCTTTAGTGAACTGACATCATGTTTTTGAGCAAGAAAAACAACCAAATTTTCTGTTTCTAAACTGTATGGTCATTGGCCAGTGGATAGAATGCCTAATGATGTCAAGAAAGATTGTGTGAATCGTGACAGTGTGCTTCAAGGTAGATATACTTTCAAATGAGCAGCGAAAAGCAAGACCAACAAGAGGAGGGAATAAAATTCCCCAGGTCCGGGATTCACAGGGAGCTGGACATCAGCCCACAATTTGTTTTATGTACTAATTAACCGTAGAAGGACAGTACTGAAAATTAGGAATAGTAAAATGTCCCAACTTTAAAATTATTTGGGAGCAAATGTAAATTTTCCCCCGGGCCCACCGATTCTTTCAATACCCCTGGCAAAAAACTTTAGTCCCAGTGGAGTATTTAAATTCAATAGGAACTTTTGGAATTAGTCCTAATTAATTGGATTTAAAATGCAGAATAATTGTAATATTGCTAAGAAATAAGGCAACAGCAGATTATCCAACAGCACTAAATTAATCACTGAGGAAATTATTGGGAAACCAATTGATGAACATGCTTTATTTCTCAGAATGACTTAAGTAATCATGATTTTTCATATGAATGGTGAAGGAAATTCCCATTGAAATCAACATATGGAATCACAATAATTAAGATTCTAGACAAATCTTTGAATTCAATTGGAATATATCTAGAAAATATATTTTCTTATGGTCAATTATATATTGCAGCAGCATCACCAGCCAGTGCTTCAGATAATTTGTAATTTGTTCTTTCCAGTTATCCTGAAAACTCCATAATTAATTTTTATAAAGAAATATGTTCTTAATTAATAAGACAACTTCATTAATAATAAATAAATTTTGTCTAATAATTAGATTAAATTTTGAAATCATTAAATTATAAAATCATTCATCAAGCTGCAACAGGTTTACTAGTTATATTATAAAATGTTTTATAAGATAATTATAATATAGCAATAATTCCAACAGTATTTCTAAATATCCAATTTTCAGTGA
The DNA here is from genome assembly GCA_000484575.1 of Olivierus martensii. Taxonomy (NCBI): domain Eukaryota; kingdom Metazoa; phylum Arthropoda; class Arachnida; order Scorpiones; family Buthidae; genus Olivierus; species Olivierus martensii. The sequence goes on along the minus strand of AYEL01059719.1, from coordinate 8,973 downwards.
ATCAATAATTATTTTGTAGAAATAATTTTTATTAAATTAGAAAAAAATAAAATCTGGACAATTTTTATTTGAAGTTTTACAAAATATTCTTTAATCAAATGTTTTTTTTTAAAGCAGCACAAAACAGCAGTAAATTATAAATATAGTGGATTCCACTTAATTGGGACAATAACTGGAAGAATAAAATGTGCATTATGAATGAATTGACCCCAAAAACAATACCTCTACCCTGGATCTGGGCAAATCATAACCAATAACAAGACGTGAAAGTACTATCACCTCCTATACATATTACAACGTATTTTAATTACTGTAATTTACCTGGTATTTTACCTCGTACTTTACCTCGTGCTTTATTTAGTTTTTAACATGTTTATAATTTATTAAGCTATTTATTTAGTTTATTTTTGAACTAATTGTATATATTGTTACACTATGTTAATCTTTGTGAAATATTAAGAACTGTATTATAATTCCAGCATTGCAGTGTTACCATAGAAACTGTACAATTATGTAATACAATTTAATGTAAATTTAAATAATTCGAACATAAATTTGTATTCCTTTGACCTTGTTACATTCTAATTATACTAACTGCTGATGAGGGCTTACTAAAGCTGAAAGCACTCCAGTTAATTTGTATCTAAGAATTTATTAAACATTTCTGCCTAAAAAATCTAAGCTTGTGTATCTATGTATATAAAAATACTAACATATCCAATTTGTATTTCAAAAAGTTATGAAAGACAAAATTATCTTTGTGGATGCATGGCAATGATGTTAATCTACATAATATTTTGCTGAAATTGACAACTCAAAAATAATAGAATTAAAGTATAATCAGTTTTAAGTGGATTATAAATGGTATAATTATGATAATTTTTTTAATGCGGTAAGATGATTGTCACTAAGATCTATAATCAAGCAAAAGTAATTATGCATAAAATGTATGTAAATGAACTTGAATATGAATCTGTAGTCAGAATTTCTATATAAAGAGTGTTGAGCCATGGAAATTTGAAGTTGAAATCACAATTCTTATATTATGCCTGATGATTTTGGAAGAGTGATGTCTAATATTAGCTGCAAATTAATTATCCTTTACTTATTGAATTATCAAAAAATATACAAATTGTTGATTAGAAATGTATCTAGTTTTTGTTTTGTTGTCTCTATTTACATTTTCTTGGAGATACATATTTTAAGAAAATAGCTCACCTTTTAGAGATATGTAAAAGTTTCCATAGAATATGATTTAGTAAAAAGTAAAAGTTATCATTTGAAGGAAAATTGCCATATCTGTACAAAATGTAGGAAGAGGTTATTTTGTACTACCTCAGTTTTACCAGCCGAAATAAATCAAAAATAGCCCATCAAAAGTTCAACAGAGATCACTGAATTCTGTATTTGTGAATATTTGTATTCATAATAAAAATTTGAATTATTTTGATATAAAAATTACAAAATAGAAGATAAATTGAACTATGACTGCAAAAATGATGAATACTAACTCAACTTATTAAAATCTGAAGAAAGCATTAAAATCACTTTGTTGATAATTTGAAATTGCTGTTTTATTCTTTTATAACATTGTGATAGTATCTTTAATCATTGTCCCATTTTGCACATGGTAACAAGTTTACTCATATTTTTGGACCTGAATTGGAAGTATGTGCAATATTAAATGATTTTATATTCAGATATAATACAGTGCATGCTATAATGTTATTAGATATGATGAAAAGATTCAGTTTTTCTCTTAATATTAGAGATTTGAAACTATTTGAAATTCAAATCAAATTTCAAAATTAAATTTGAGTCGATTTGGGTTTCAAAATAAAACTTGACTCTGCTTGGAAATTTTGAACTGGATGTATAAACAATGCAATCCAGCATGGAGTTCTACATTTGTGAAAAAACTTTCAATAAGTTGATACTTTATAATTTGTACTTTCTAATTTGATATTTTATAATCTAATATATTAAAATGACTGATGATGGAAAATTTTATTTTTTTGATGGTTAGAGAGCATTTCACTACCTGCACTTAGCTTATATACTTTTATAATAGCAAACCTCAATATATTATTTTATTATATTTTTATTATATTTTTTAAAAATCAACAATATTTGAGTTAAAAATGCTTTTCAAATTATTTTATTTTACTTATCAAAATTATAAATATTGAATTAATTTATTCATGTATATTAGAGACAGAATCAGTGCTGGGAAATGAGAGACAGTTCCAAAATTGCAGAGAGCTACCATCAAAATTATTTAAGAAGAAAAGCCATCAAAATTTTGGAAAGGAGCTGTTATAAATATGCTGTCCAAGATTTTTTTTAATTTGTTAAATGCTATAAAGATCTGTTTAAGATTAGACAAAAAGTGGAGTTATATAAGAATCCTATTAATTTGATAAAGAAATAATTATTGCAATGAGTTCAAGTCAAAAATGGAGAAAGATGAATTTTTTTGCAAATTCTAAACAGCATTTTATTGATAAAATGTTTGAAATTGATATTTTTTCTAATAAATTAATGTCAGTATGTGACTTTGAAAATCTTTGTTATGAACCAGCAGTATTAGAGTTATTTAGATTATATGAAATTCAAGAAATTTTTGAGAAATAAGATCAATGGATTTATTGATCTTCTTTCTCAAAAATTTCTTCATTAGTGTTTTCCTTTAAAGAGAGAAACTAGATCATTTGATTTGCCATGAAGCAATTTTTTTTTCTCTTTGAAAGAATATATTACTGATCAACATGCAATCCCAATAAGTGTACTCCATATTGGGTTTTAGCAGAGCCAATGATTAAATATTAAGAGGAAAACAATATCTAATACTTAAATGTTAAAATTCAAAGTTTATTTGAGATATATGAACATATTTGTTTCTGAGAAAAAAATTATTACTTCGAATAATATATATAAAAATGATGAAAACTACAGCCTAAATCTTCAATTACAGTAGAAAGATACAGAAGAGATCTATTTCATAAATTTAAAAATAAGAAATAGAATTCCATATAATTAGTGTATAGTCCATATATATAGTATTATTTATAAGCCTAATTTTTATCCTGAAATATTTGAATAACACTATGACAAAATAGCACTTTCCACTACTACTTCAGAAGAATAGAAAATTATTGTAATAGACATTATAATTGGCAAAAAGATATACAACAAGACCCCATTTAATGCTGTTTCAATATAATGCAGTTTTTTCAAATTTTATATTTTTTATTGATTCACTTTGGTGCTGTTTTTCAAACCATTATACTTACATAATTCTGAAATCGCACTAATTTGTTGCTTTGATACTCTTATGCTGTCTTGCAATGCATTTGATATCAGTTCAGTGCAGTATATGAAAGTCTGCTGTGGTCACAGTTCTTATTTAAGATCGTTCATTAATGTTATTTTACAGTTAAAGTTTAGCCACTATTATGGAAATTATTGATCAGTTTATACAAAATGATCCAAATTTTGATAGAATTTCAAAAGCAAGACAAAATGTTATGGATGCGATGTCTTGCTATTGACAGTTGCTTGCTGAATGAAAGAGAAAAAGGCAAACGATTTTTTGTTAGATGATTCCTTAAAAAAAAAAAAGTATCAAATGAAGAACCTTCCTCATCACAAACAAATTATTTACTTGAATATTGTTGATTTTGTGAATGATTTATGAATACAAATCGATATTAGCAACAAAAATGTCTATAATTAGTGTAATACAATAGTAATAATACATGTTACAAAATAAAAATAGTACATATATTTTTTTATTCACTGTCCCATTTCACGTATTCCCATTATTTACTTGTTAAGATAACCTCATTTAATGCTATTTTGTTTACCACTTTGTTTTTTGGAAAACCAAGCATTAAATGGGGTTTTACTGTAATGTGGATTTATGGAGAAGCAAAGAGAAATGGGTATAGCAAGTATATTATTGATAAAATATTTAATAAGTGTCATGAACAGAAAAATAGTCATGTAAACAAAAAGATGAGTATTGAAGTATAAATGTGCTTACAACAATAAGAAGCTGACTAAACTTTAAAAGCAAAAATGAAATTAATTTTTAAAGGAAAAAATTAAACTTTTTTTTAACATGTTTAAAAATGATAAAGAATCAATTATGATCTTAAAAAAGCATAGAATATACAAAATTCCTGTTTATAATGAAATCTTAGATAAAATTCATTTCTATATAAGCAACTATAGAAAGCACTAAAAAATAGTTATACCGGATTTTAAGACATCTTTTTCATGCATATCAAATATCAGACTAAGTAATATACTGTTTAGGTATCATATACAAAAAAATGAACAATAAAATGAAACTATTTGCTTGTGATATTAATTATCTTGAGATGATTATTATTATACCTTTAAGAACCAGAAAAATAATGTAATTGCTAGCTCTTTGTAAAATCTTAAAATTACAAATAATTAACTCTAACATATGAATTGTCAAGTTACAATTTGACAATTCGCATGATAGAGAGACAAGTAGATTTACACTGTTCAATCTTGTTGGAACTTCTCTTTTAAATGAATATTTGTAAAGCTCAAATAGCATAGCAATTTCAATTCCTTGTCAAAAACTTGTTTTAACAAAATATTTGTAAGAATTAAATGTAATACAGTAGAACCTGTATAAGACGACTACCTCCTCTTCCAATCAAAACTGGTCATTTATACAGGTGGTCGGCTTATACAGATTAATTACAATACAGTGTGTTTAAATGAAACAAAATGATTACACTTTAATAAAATCAAAACATATGATTTTTGTTACAATTTATAACACAGTTTATCATTTATTCAAAAGCACAACATATTTAATTAGGATGGAAAAACTATCAGTAGTGCTTTGTCACATTCCACTTTTATTTTTTATAATTTCTATCGCAAAGCAGTGTTCGATGTCATTTAATTGAGACAAAATCTTTCATTATTGTCTATTGTTCATATCAGTTTAATTCTTCAGCATGTTTCTTGCAGGTGTCATTCGCTTAAGGTTGCAATTTGTGTTGTTCCTCCATTTAGTCAGAATTGAGACAATGAAAAAAAAAAAAAAAAAAAAAACTGTATCAAAATTAATCAAGAATATAGATACAACTTTTTCACTGCTCTTAAAGGCTTAAACTTAAGAAGAAATTGTATTATTAGCACAAATGAGCAGACCAAGATCTATACCATAACTCAAAACATTTTTATTTATAGAAACGTTTTCAGCTTTAACTCACCCTCTTCAACTCCAAATCTAAATTACAGTTTTCATTCTCGAACTTAGAACTTAAATCTTATTAAATCGAACAAAAATTTCAAAAATATAAAAATTTTTCTCCTTAGAACTAATTACAAAATTTAAACATCGATATATTACATTAAGATAAAATTAAATAAAATAGATAATCAACTTCTCTAGAACAAAGAAACAAGATATAACCACTTAAAAGTTAATACTGTTGAACAGAGTTCATTTTTTCTCTTATTTTAGTTATTTACATTCGGGTGTGCCTCTTGTCTCAAAGCATATTTCCACGTATGTGAGAGATCTATAGATTGTCTTTCGTTTATTATTTCACCTTCTTTGCTTCCTTCAAAGATTTTAATTTCTTTTGCTACTGTTATTTCTTTTATATCATTTACTCTCTTTACTACTTTCGCTTTGTCCCAATCTATCTTAATATCATACTCATACACTCTTCTAGCTAATGCTGTAGTTAGTAGATCTTTCCTTATATCAGCTTCATGTTCTTTCAATCTATCTTTCGGGTTCCTTGCTGTGGTGCCTACATACACTTCTTTCTTTTGTTTATCCTTATTCATCAGAGGAGAGGGCTCGTATATTCCCATTTCTTCCTGCCTACTGTACTTCTTTTACATTCTTCAGCAAATTTGAAATCATGCTGAACCTTTTATACGGTGGTTTCTTTTTGTTGAACTTAATCACTTTCTGCACTGTTCTAAATCTTCCCAGGGTATCTGTTATCATCTCATATTCATCCTTTAATATCTGGTCATTAAAAGTTCGGGTTTGGATTTGCTCAACTTGTCTATCGTTATTTGTACTTTCTCTCTTTTTCTTTATTTCATTAAATGTTTTATCTACTAAATTCTTCGTATATCATGCCTCTCCACTATTTTAGTTATAATCAGTGCTCGAATTAATTTCAAAAAACCAAGTAGCCAAAAAAAAATTTTGATTGCCAACACCCTCTCCTCCCCAAAAAAAGAAAAACACTTGCATAAATTCACCAGCAAATATGTTTTTCACAACAGGATTGGGGAAGTACCACGTGGTATGCGAGTTGTGCTTTTCACAATGACCACGTCGAAAGTATCACGTCATATTTATGTTCAAACATTAATTTCAGACAGCGAAATAAATACACGTCATTTCAATAAACAGTTACTAGACAATTTGTTTCACAATGACCACGTCGAAAGTATCTCGTCATATTTACATTCAAACATTAATTTCAGATAGCGAAATAAATACACGTCATTTCAATAAACAGTTACTAGACAATTCGCTATAATATTTCAGAAATTCACAAAATTCTCCACAACCAACACGTGATTAGCACGAAACAACGCGAACGGCAAGCGATCTTTTTTCTTCTTCCTCTATCTTTCTGAAAATTCTTGTAATCAGTTGAAGCACAAACATAGGAGATTAAAAATTAATTTATTTAAAAAACGTTTTTGGCTATTCAATAACTTTTCGAAAATTACCTGCATTAACAAGTGAATCACCTGATTCTTCTTCCTCTATCTTTCCGAAAATTCTTGTAATCAGTTGAAGCACAAACATAGGAGATTAAAAATTAATTTATTTAGAAAACGTTTTTGGCTATTCAATAACTTTCCAAAAATTACCTGCGTTAACAAGTGAATCAAGCGAGATTTGCACCTTGCAAATCTCGCTGGGGTACTGATAGTATTAAAAATTCCAGGGGAATTTCAAACCTCCATCAATCTTATCCCCTAATTAAAGGCTCCTGAGTTCATTGGTGAAAATCCCATGAAGGGCAAAAACCCCATTCTCAAATTATGGGGCTCCAAAGTCGGTGCTCGAAATCATGTTTCTTTACAATTTTCTGCAAAACTGTTATAGATAATCGGATATTTTAAATGATTTTAGACGTATCTTATCAATCCAAAATGAATGCAATCAATTTAAATAAGCTACGACTTACCTTTACGAAGTTACGTAATTTTTTTCGTTTACGATGATATATCCATTCTGAAACTTGGTAGCATTCTCAAATATTTAAATTTTTTATTGTTTTGTATGTAAAACATCCTATTAATTATATTACATTGGTTCATTTTTAACATTGAATAATAATAAATCAAATATAGAACTTTGAAGATCATCTTTGTCAGTAAGTCGAAAGGATTAAATACGAACAGTATATATCCTTCGTTAAACTTCAAGTAAAATGTATATAGAATGCCAAATCATTAAAAGCATTTTCTAAGTGGATTTTATTTTTCCTAATAAGATATTTTGGATTTAAACTATTCAGTTTTATTTTAATCAAATAACAGAAAGCAGTACTCCACAAGTAAAAGCAGTTTTCTTTCAAATAAATCTCAAGTCCACACAACACGTGTTCATTTTTCATATTTCATTGGTTCACAGGCTTTTTGTCATGAATTGTCTTAATTAATGTATTGTCTAGTTAAAATCTATGACCTTTTCTTTATCTGCATAGAATAGCCCAAAGTTTTCCGATGGTTAAATAACTTATTTAACTTGTTAAAATTCTTAGTTTTTTTATAATTAATTAACATATACACTGTTTATAATAAGTATGAAGTTTTAACAATTCATGACGTAAAGCCTGTGAACCAATGAAATGTGAAAAATAAACACGTGTTGTGTGGACTTGAGGTTTGTTTGAATGAAAACTGCTTTTACTGGGAGTACTGCATTCTGTTATTTAATTAAAATAAAACTGAACAGTTTAAATCCAAAATATCTTATTAGGAAAAATAAAATCCACTTGGCTAATGCTTTAAACCATTTGGCATTTATATACATTTTACTTGAAATTTAACGAAGGATATATATTGTTCACATTTTACTTGAAGTTTAACGATGAATATATACTGTTTGTAGTTCTCTAACCCAATATATACATTTTACTTGAAGTTTAACAAAGTTTAACCCTTTTGACTGACCGACAAAGATGATCTTCAAAGTTCTATATTTGATTTATTATTATTCAATGTTGAAAAATGGACCAATGTAATATAATTAATAGGATGTTTCATACAAAACAATAAAAAATTTAAATATTTGAGAATGCTACCAAGTTTCGGAATGGATATATCGTCGTAAATGAAAAAAATTACGTAACTTTGTAAAAGTAAATCGTAGCTTATTTAAATTGATTGCATTTGATTCGGAATGATAAGATACGTCTAAAATCGTTTAAAATATCCGATTATCTATAAAAGTTTTGCAGAAAATTGTAAGGAAACATGATTTCGAGCCCCATAACTTGAGAACAAGGCTTTTGCCTCTCATGAGACCTTTACCAATGAACTCAGGACCTTTAATTAGGGGGTAAGATAAAAGGGTGTCGAAATTCCGTTGGGATTTTTAATACTGTTGTATCGAACTGGTTGAGCTATATGATTGGTCAATCACCAAAACAGGCAACTTTTATTTTTCACCAATTTTTCACCCATCAGCTATTACCATTTACCTAAATCAAATGGTTTAGCCCTATCAAAGTGGCTCCCTCTTTCATGAACTGGAGCAGGGGTGGGCAATTATTTTCTGCTGAGAGCCGGATTAACAATCTTCAGGATGAAGCGGGCCATATAAAAATTGAAATGTAGTCGGTTCCATAAAGTTTTGTACCTAAGCGGAAGGTGTTCGGCTTCCTTCCAATAGTTCAAAGCAATGTGATTCATCAGTTCAGGCAAATCATT